>CAUYRH010054181.1:0-18020 GCA_963574655.1 Perodicticus potto
CTGTCACCCTGGATAGAGTGCTGTGGCATCACAGCTCACAGCAACCTCCAATTCCTGGGCTCAAGTGAGTCTCCTGCCTCTGCCTCCCAAGTAGCTGGGACTACAGGCACCCGCCACAACGCCCGGCCATTTTTTGGTTGCAGCAGTCATTGTTGTTTGGCAGGCCCAGGCTGGATCCAAACCCTCCAGCTCAGGTGTATGTGGCTGGCGCCTTAGCCCGCTGAGCCACAGGTGCCGAGCCACATGAGGACTTTTCATTTGCTTTTTGTTTTGCTAGCGTACTACTAACCATATCTCAGTACAGTTGTAAGAATCAAATAAATTAGTGCAAGTAAATATCCATTGTGAACTACGAAGACTATAGAAATAATAGATATTATTTTAATAGACTGCCACAAAATAGTCCTCAATCGGTGACATTCTATTTTCGTGTGGTCACTTTCCACATTTATTATTTATTTTTTGAGACAGACTCTCACTCTGTTGCCCTGGGTAGAGTGCTGTGGCACCATAGCTCACAACATCTTCAAACTCTTGGGCTCAAGCAATCCTCTTGCCTAAGCGTCCTGAGTAGCTGGGACTATAGGCACCTGCCACCAAGCCCAGGTAGTTTTACTTTTTTTTAGTAGAGACAGGGTCTTGCTCTTGCTCAGACTGGTCTTGAACGCCTGAGCTCAAGCAATCCACCTACCTTGGCCTCCCAGAGTGTTAGGGTTACAGGTCGGAACCACGGCACCCAGCCCTCACTTTCCGCATTTATGACTTGGTTGGTCCAGAGGAATATGACAGCAATTCTGAGCTTGGGCATGGAGAGCCCTGTAGCAGCCACTGTCTTGTGCCCTGAGAAGCCATGAAGCCCAGTGTGCCTCCTTGAGGACGAGAAGCTGCATGGAGCAGGAAGATGGAAGAACATAAGAAGAAAAGCACCATTACCCTCCAGATACCCCAACTACCCAAGCTGAGACAGCAGACAAATGAGTGTCACCATCATGGCCCCTTCACTCCAGTCAAACTACCAGATGGCTCCAAATGTATCAGTGAGCCATTCCACACCACTACACAGGGCAGGGGAACACTCCTCGGCTCAGACTGCAGAATTGTGAGCAAATGAACGGTTATCGTTAGTTTAAAAAACTGTTGTAAGTGTGGTTTGTGCACAATGATTGATGGCTGTTACCATCCTTATCAGGCCTCTTCTCTCATCCAAGAAAAACTTCCCGGTTCCATGGGTGGCATCCAAGTCTTCCTCATGACAGGCTCCATTCACCAGGTCTGGGGCAGGCATGGTGTTCATGCCAAGGGTCCTGACGGGAGTTTGAGGGACAGCTTCCCCACGCTCTGGACACTAGATAATCGTTGCAGTCAGAGAGGGAGCCAGAGCTTTTGGCACTGCCAGCTCACTCTGTGAGCTCATTCTAAGTCTTTGCATACAACTCAAACCCCCAGGCTGTGAAACTGAGTCCTCCCATCCTGACATCTTTTTTAAAATCTAAGTAGGAGGTTTATAGTCATCACCATTAAACTTATCTTTTCACTTTCAACTTATTCTTTCAGTTTTTGAATTTCTGGATTTGAATTTGGGTTTAACCTTTGCAACAACCACAGCATCTCCTTCCATGTGCACCTTCACACTCACACCCCGTGCATCCAGACTCAAATACATATGTGCATAATGAGAGGCAGAGACTCATTTCTGTTTCCACAGTCACGGCCTTCATGGCCAGTCTCCCTTTCTTCCTAGCCTCATCTTGTCACTCCTTGTTTTGGTAGCAGGAACTGCGGCTCTAGTGACTCAACCAAGCAGGGTTTATTTTTCTCAGGGAACATGAACTCCACATGTAGGGAGTCCAGGACTGGAAAAGAGGTCCCCCGATGCCATGGGAGGTCAGACCACTTCTGCCTTTCCTTCCCACCTTCCTTCACATAATTTTCATGACTTCAGGATGGCTGCTCCTCTCCTAAGTCTTGCATATGTCATCCAGGTAGGAATGAGAAAAGAAAAGGGAAAAAGAAAAAAGCCAAGTGCCCCTGAATCTGTTCCCTTTTATTCAGAAAACAATAGCTTTCCTGGGGGCCCTGTCCCCTGTCCCGGGGAGTCCCACTTACTTTCACCAGCTGGAACTGGGTCATATGGTGACCCCAGCTGTGGGAGAGTCCAGGGTGTGAATAATTGTAACTGGGCACATTTCCACCCTGAAAAAACCAACAGAGGTTCCATTAATAAGAAAAAAAATGGGAATGAATAATAAACAGGGAACTAGCAGCGTTTGCCACATTCTCCCACATGTATACAAGTTGTCATCTTTGTATATCTAGACACGTGCCAAGTTTATTTTAAAAAGGTGATGGAAAATGAGGAGACATGGGTGGCACCCGTAGCTCAGTGGGTAGGGTGCTGGCCACATACACTGAGGCTGGCAGGTTTGAAACTGACCTGGGCCTGCTAAACAATGACAACTGCAACAAAAAAATAGCCAGGTATTGTGGCAGGCACCTGTAGTCTCAGTTACTTGGGAGGTTGAGGCAAGAGAATTGCTTAAGCCCAAGAGTTTGAGGTTGCTGTGAGCTGTGACACCACAGCACTCTATTGAGGGCGACATAGTGAGGCTCTGTCTCAAAAAAAACAAAACAAAACAAAACATGAGGAGACATGGTTGGTTGCAAAAATAGCTACAAGTCATCTGATTCCCATATAAACAACTCTTTCCCATAGGACATTGACATTACTCCCATCAGAAATCTATTTCTCCACCCCTGGAATCTGGATCAAAAGGATATTATGTGACTTCCTAGCTCCCACATCAAGGGGCCTTTCAGCTTCCATTCTTGGCTTGCTTAGAACCCAGTGCTATACATGAAGAAGTCCAGAATTGCCTCCTTAAGGATGAGAGAGCATATGGAGAGAAAAACCCAGCTGACAGCCAGCACTGACCCCCAGATGTGTGAATGAGGCCATCTCAGCCCATCCATCCCCATTAATGCCACTAGATCAGTGGTTCTCAACCTTCCTAATGCTGCGGCCCTTTAATACAGTTCCTTTGGGTCACAACCTACAGGTTGAAAACCACTGCTCTAGATCATGGTGGGGGCAGAAGTAACTGCAAGAAAACCACCCTGCTGAGCCCTTCCCAAATGGCTTCCCTGCCTAAATGGCTGCCCTGCAGTGTTATAAGCAGATAAAATGGATATTGTCTTAAGATACTAAGTTATGACGTGAATGATAACATAGATAATTCATTTGTGGAGTATATGTAGGTTGGGTAATATGTGTGGTGATAGTGTTGGAGCCTGGAGTGACCCATAACTAGTTTTAAACTTTGTTCCTAGGAATCCTGTGTGGAGGGTAACAAGGAGGCCAAAGGGACTGCTCCCTGAACTCCTCCCTCACCCCTTCCAGAGCAGCATCCATTTTGCAGATTAGGGCCTACAAAAGACTTTGTTTCTTGGGGAAGTCTGAATAACCACTCGGCTGGATCACCTCCAAGTTTCCTTTAACTCTAAAATTCAACAGTTGCAGAGTTTTACCTGTTTGGGTAGTTGTGATCATTCACTTCTCTTTGTTTCTTTTCCTTTGGATTTCATCTCATTTATCACCATCACATTACAAGAGAGTACGTGGTGTTCCTTCAATCACTTATATTGATTACCCACCAACCCCCTTACTCAGCACTTCACCTTCTCTCTACCCTTTCAAACTTCCTTAACAGGGGGCAGGGCTTGTGTTTTATACCGAAAAACCAAGGACTAAGAGCATGGCAGGGTCTTTGTAAGTCTTGCAACAAACTTGATACAGCTGTAAGTCACAGCAGAGGGCTCTGAATGACATTTGCCCAAGACAGCTGGGTGAAAGTTAGGTCTTTAATGGTTGATATTTTCTATAGCTTTCCATGTGCCGTGAGGCTCGCTAGATGATTTCACCAAATCCTGAAAAACTCCAGGAGATATGTCTTATTCTCTCACTTTACAGATGAAGTTATTGAGATTCAGAAAAGAGATGGTGAACCATAGTATCCTTCGGATGACCTCCTTCAGAGGTCATTTCGGATCTCAGACCTCTCTGGGTAGCCCAGGGATGACTCTGAGTGCTCCTGAGATGGTCATCCATTACTGCTTTCTGCCTAGGTTTCTTTTTCTGGAGCCACTCTTCTCCTAGGAGGTAGGTGTAGGTGGGCTTGTCAGTCACAGTACCTACCTCCTACTAACAAAACTGAGGCAGCATCAAAGTCCCTCATGCACCCTGGCAGTGAGTGGACACTCGTAGCCCTCCATGATGTCTACAGAGGTCACACTCCTACGAGTCCACTGGCTCCTTCCCCAGGGTGTGCAGCGCAATCTGCATGACCATACACTGGGGTACAAGGATGGGCTCTGTAGCCAGACTGCCTGGCTTCAGGTCCACCTCCATCCACGAATAGCTGTACGGCCTTGGGAAAGCCGCTTTGCTTCTCTGGGCCTCCGTCTCTTCATTTGCACTGATGATAGTAATGGCACCTATCTCACAGGTGTTTTCTTTTTTTCTCACAGGTGTTTTCAAATAGAAGTTAAATAAGTGAATATTTGTGAAATGCTTAGAGCAGCAACTAGCTACACCCATGTTTGATTTTAAAAGAAAATAGCCTGCAGCTCCCAGGCATATGACCCAAGTGAGGCTAGCGTCTTTCCCTGGGATTGATTTTCAGAAGTGGAGAAAGGAAGCTCTTTTTTTTCTCCTGGGATTTCTAAATTGGGGCTTCTGGTGGCCACAATCCTCACCACGTGGCAAAGGCGTCTCTGCTGAAAGAGAATGAGGCCAACGTGCAAAGGCACGCAGAGACGCGGGAGGGAGAGCCAGGAGAGCCCGTTTGCTGGGGTTCCTGCGATCTTTCCTTCCATTCTGTGCTTCCCCCTTTCCCTGCCTCCTTCCCACTACACAAGCCCCCCAGCCCTTCTTTTTATTTTTGTTTAAATTAAGGAGTTTGTTTTCTGTCTCTTGAGAGTGAAACAGTCCTGGCTAATCTAGATGCCTTGGATAAGCTACAAATTCAAATGCCATGGAAGTCAGGGAGGTCGAGTGTGGAGAATCACTTTTGGTGGCAGTGGGCATGTAGAGAAATCTTTCTGTACTGTAAGGAAAACAGCAGTGCAGGTTCAAGGTCACGTCTGGGCCAGGCGAGGTCAGGAGTTTAGGGGGCTGTCAAACAACGTATCAATGCTGGCTCAACATTTCCCACAGTATTATGCAACACATCTGCAGACCAAATGTGTCCCGGGGGTAGCCAGTTATCACTGCAGCTGGTCCAGTTCCAGGGTCTCCCCACAGGGCAGAGGGGGCTAACCCATGAGTCGAAACAGAATCAGAGTTAGAGACTCCAAGTCCTGGCTGTAGCCTCTGAATGAGGGTTTCTGAATTTCCTTTTTACCTCCTGTGTCACAGCTGGGTAAAGGCATTTCCCATGGCCTGGTGAACCTGTCCCCCCACCCACTGCCCCAAGCTTTCCTCTTTGGTTTCTTGCCCCCAGGATGTTTATCTGTGTGTGGGTGGGGGTGATGCAGGGTGCGGTGGTTGCAGTGTTGACAGATGAAGACTGCCCGATAAAAGTGAGCCCGGAGCAATCTGATGCTCCCACCTGGGTTCTGATAGTTGGAACCTGGGCACTCAGGCCCCACAGCAGGAATAATAATGGCCAGTCAGGCAAGTGGCAGAGAGGGAGGCTCTTCTGGAAGTCTCTGTGGCAAACCCTGGGGCAGCCTCCCAAAGTCCATTCTCTGTCTCACTGAATCTTCAGCCCTGCTCTCCGGAAGCATCACCGCGTAATTCAGGACGGACTAAGGGCAGACACCAGCTTTCATGTGGCAGCAGCAAGTCACCATTTGGGACTCAACTGGGAGGGTCTTCCCCTGCACTCTTCTTTTGGACTTAGGAGGTGAAGCCCCTTGTGATGCTCTAGCTTTTGTTGAGATAGGAGGAAACAGAAATAATTCTTTGAGAAAGAGTCTAAGAATCTTGGAGGCAAGGGATTTTTCTATGTGAAAACGTAAAGAGACCCCAAGACTCCCTTCAGACTGAAATGAGGTGGGAGACAAAGCAAGGGGGAACAGCGGGGACCCCCAAACCTCCTGCCGGCTTGGAGAATGCGAGGAGGAACACCAGAGGGTCTTCTTTTGAGGACCCAGCAGCAGCTGCGCCCACCTCGTTCACCTGGTGACTCTGGGGGCGAAGGCCCAGAGCCAGGGAGAGTCTCCCCAAGACTGCATTCCTCTCATCGATCAAGCTAGTTCTGGGATTCCAAGGGAGACTCACAGATGTGAAACTGGAAGAGAGAGCTCCCGGCTGCTTCTGGGACTCTCTGGGGTTTTGCCCGACCTCAGAATCAGCGAGGAAGTCAGCACTGGGCGGCAGGCTGTTCCTCAACCCCTTTTCTCATCTTGGTCAGCCATAATCCATCACACAGAACCTGGCATCAGCAGGTGCTCAGAGAATGCTGCGGAACTGAACTGGAGTCAGACACAGCAGAAATGAATTCATCTGCTCTCTCCGTCTGCGCCCATCTGAGTGGCTCCAGGACCCCCTCTGGCTGTTCCGTGTGAAGAGCACTTCTGGGGTGACGCCACTTGGCACAGCACTGGATTTGTGGTCCTGCTTAACTGGGACAGGAATGTTGAGCTCTGGACAAACTGGGAAATTCAGGGTAAGCCCTGAAGGACACACAATCTTGTTGCCCCTAGGGACATGGCTTCACATGGGACACAGGCTCAAGTCGAGGAAGTTACACCTCCTTCCACCACAGTTTTAGGGGATTTCAGAGCCTAGGAGGCTGAGCCAGCCAACAACCTAGAGTCTCACTCCCTTGACACCTGTAACTCCAGTGAGGTCCACCTACTCTCCCATGGGCATCCTCTCCCAGGGCCTCCACCTTGAACTCCTTGAACTTCACTGTCACACTTCACCACTCTCTATCCACTGTCTTTTGCCCTGCTAACTTTCTCTGGTTTTGAAACAATACCATTCCCCATCCCTGGACCCTTTGTTTCTGCCCTATGACTCTTCCTCACTCCCTATAACTCTGCCGATATGGGTGCGAAGACAGTGGGGTGATTGGCACTGCACCTCATAGCTTACCCCTTGTCCCGGTCCATTTGGGGACTGGATGATAAAGAACAGAGATTTAATTTCCCGTAGTTGTAGAGACGAGGAGGTCTGAGATAAAGTTCACAGACAGATCTGGTATCGGAGAGAGCCTGTTCCTCAGGTGGCACCTTCTTGCTGTGCCCTTACTTGTCATGAGAGGAAGAAAGAAACCAGGGCTGTGTCCTCACGTGGGAGAAGGGACAGAAGGACAAAGGGCCCCATCCGACCTCTGTTACAAGGCCCCCAACCCCTCTGAATCTCTTCTTAAGGTATTCCACTGGTAGTTAATTTGCAACATATGAATTTAGGGGGACATATTTAACCTCAGCACCTACACACTTACCAGGGAAGTCTGACACACAGATTTCTGGTTTCTAACTTCAGCTGTCCTCAGATCCTTTAAAACAGCCAGTGACACTTGGAAGGAAGGCCCTGAGATGGGGATTAGAGGATGAGAGATGAGGTGGCAGGAAGGAGGCTCAGCCAGGCAGGCGTAGGGGGAGGCAGAAGGTGGGTGTGGTCGGCAGTGTCAATGCCAGGAAGGGCCAGGTGGGATGGGAACGGGAGGGGCTGCTGGGGTGAGCCACGGGTTACCGATGACCTTCTGAGAGCTGTTTCTGTAGAGGGTGGGGGCATGGGACAGCAAACAGCAGACTGAGTGGCTGAGAGTTGCAGAAGGAAACAAGTGAAAAGCGACTTCCACCAGGGCTCTTGGCTAGGCCCCAGAGTGTGTTTGACAGCCTGGAAGCAAGTGAGGCTGGGAGTTTTGGTGGCAGATAAGCCTGGAGTTGAGTCTGGGTTCCACCACTTGGCAACTGTGTGAGCGTGGGAATGTTGCTGTACTCCTCTCTGCCTCAGTTTCCTCATCTATAAAGGCAGAGGATATCACCTACTTCATAGGGTTGGGGTACACAACTCTACTTTTATTTTTTTTAATTATCTTCACTGTGTCCCGTCCTTCTAGCCTTTCAGATTCCGCTCCCGGGCCCCAGAGGAGGAAGTTACATTTCAGACCTGTCAGGTGACTCAGCCCCACTGACACAAAGTGTCTTTGTTATTAACAGTTCCATCCAGGTATCTCTGACTTCCCTGGGGACAAGTTGGGACTGTGCAACGATGCTTACGGTCCTTTTTAATGCCCCTGAGGACCTTCAGGGAGACGGATGCTAACCTGGGCCAAGGACTTGTAAGGCTTCTTTGGAGAAGGGGGTGCCTCCCAGAGGAGTTGAGACACTGTTCTCAAAAAAGGCTCTGAGAAACATCTGCATTCAAGTCCAAAACCACTCGCGGGAAATAAAATTAATTGTTTAGAAAAGAAGATGCAGGCTTGGCGCCTGTAGCTCAAAGGGCTAGGGCTCCAGCCACAAACACCAGAGCTGGCAGGTTTGAATGCAGCCCAGGCCTGCCAAAAAACAATGACAACTACAACCAAAAAATAGCCGGGCATTGTGATGGGTGCCTGTAGGCCCAGCTACTTGGGAGCCTGAGGCGGGAGAATCGCCTAAGCCCAGGAGTTTAAGGTTGTTGTGAGCTGTGACACTACGGCACTCTAGCCAGGGCTACAACTTGAGACTCTGTCTCAAAAAAAAAGAAGGAAGGAGAGGGAGGGAGGGAGGGAGGGGGGAAGGGAGGGGGAGAGAGAGAGTGAGAGAGAAAGAAAAAAGAAAAGAAAAGGAGATGCAAACATAATTCCTGGTAGCAAATGGAGACAAGATTTCCAGATGGCCCCTATTGGTGCTCAGCAGACATTGAATGAATATGGCACAAGTGACTGAAAGGTGAGTGTGGACATGTCCATCTGGCCAGCTTGCCCGTGGTGAAGGAGCACTGGCTACCCTGGCGTAGGGGAGTGGCCGGCGAGGGACAGACCTGAGGACATGGCTGTCCTCAGTGCCTGGCAGATGAGGATCAGGCTCTAGGGGTCTATGGTCTCCTTCTGGGCCTTTTGGCACCTTGTTTTACTCTCCTGGTGGCATTTTATCCTGCCTGCTGCCCCTCACTCGCTGTTTTTGAAAACCATTTTGTAAAGCCATATGTGTCACCCCTGCAGCCAGTTCTCGGGAAGCGCCACATGACTCACAGATATTGCTGCTGCCAGCAGTGCAGACTGCCAGGGAAGGAGGAGGCAAACATAGTTGTCTCACCTTGGAGAGGGGTAAACTGAGGCAGAGTCTCAGCTAGGAAGGAGGATTCTTGCCCTGATTATTTTTTGCTTTGTTTTGGAAATTGACATGAAATAAACAGCCTTTTGAAACAATTCTCATTTTTCTCTATTAGATCCAAACTCCTTGAGGGCAAGGGCCAGGTCTTTTTCCTCTCTGAGACCCTCCACAATGCTTAGTGGTCCCTCATCCCTAGCAGATGGGTGATAAAGACTTAATGATGAGGATGGCTTTTCTCACCAAAGACACTCAGCCTCACATTCCACTAACATTTGCTGAGCCCCCTGCCCACCAGAGCTTTAAGCGGTTTGGCAGTGTTGACTAGTGAATGGGGAGGTTGGGTTCCTTCCCAGAGATAGCTTGTCACGTGGCTGTTAATGCCCTGCCAGTGTGGTGTTGGGAGAGTCCAGTTACAGGCCTCCTGAGCTGCAGAAGGAGCACTGGGATCAAACTGCCCTGCCCGGAATCTCACAGTCCTCTTATTCATAAACCAGCGCTCAATATCGACTGGCAGTGAAGTGTATCAAGCGTACTTCCCACTTGAGCCTTTCACACAGAAAGCTGCTATTGTCTGATCTCAGCTGAGACGGGTCGAATAGGGACACAGCTTCCTTCCCTGACCTCTGGCTCCCTGGAAGTCTCCCATAATGTTCCTGAGAGCCTAATACCATGGCGAGTCCAGCTGTTCCCAAGGAGTTGAGAGGAGATTTGAGGACTACCTCCCCGAGGGTAGGGTTGGTCTGAATGATCCAGACCAGCTGTTCTCAACGTGTGGGTCGCGACCTCTTTGGGGGTTGAACGACCCTTTCACAGGGGTCACCTAAATACATCCTGCGCATCAGATATTTACATTACCATTCACAACAGGAGCAAAATTACAGTTATGAAGTATCAGTGAAAATAATTTTATGGTTGGGGATCACCACAATATGAGGAATTGTATTAAAGGGTCGCAGCATTAGGAAGGTTGAAAACCACTGGTCCGGACAGAGAACAATGGGGGACAGTTTCCCTGGGAGGTCCCAAGCCCTGCTCTCAGCATTTGTAACAGGGGGTTGTCTTTACTGATGTGTTTAGAGTTTGATTCTTTTTCCCAGGGGCCTTCGTTGGCATCACCAGCAGTGGAGCTGTTCCAGTGAGGACTTTTGCTGTGGGTGACCTGACACGCAAAGACTCCTAGCACCCCCAGTATCCCCTCTACTCATCCTCCTTCATGATGTGCCCCCTATATTTAGCTAGAATAAAGGGTGCTTTTTCCAGCCTTCCCTGCTGGTCCTGTCTCTGTCCCTCTGATGTAAGTAAAAGTAGTGCATGGGGGTGGGGAGGAAAAGAGGTGGGGGAGGGAGCCCAGAATGTAGGCCAAAGGACAAGGACAGTGAAACATTAGGTAAAAAGATACTGGTCCGTGACAACTTCATGAGTCCAGACTTCACTTGCATGAGAGTGAAATCGATTTCTATCTTTGTTTAAACCACTTAGAGTGGAGATCATTAAAACCTGAACCTCATTCTCACTGGCACCTAGGGAGGGCCTGAGGTTGTGTGTCCCACTTCAGTCAACAGTCAACTTCAGCCTGAAGGTCTGAAGTCCAAGAATGATTTTCCAAGTTGTGGGCTGGGTCGTTCTCAAATCCTCATGGCCACTGCTGATAAACTCTAGGGAGGGAAAGGGGGATTCAGAGAAGGAAGGGAATCCTTGAGGAGAAAACTCAGTCTGAGAATTCCGCATAATGAGAGCAAGTGTCTCAGAGTCCCCTTTTCAAGGGTGTGTTGCTAAAGCACAGTGGAGACAGATGACATGGTTATGATGGAGAGAGGGAATGGTTTGAATGAAGAGGGAAAAAGCAGAAGGCAGAATTTTACAGACCAAGCCTTTCTGCCCAGGTTTTTCTGTTCTCCTCGCCACCACCCTCCACCACTTCTTTTTTGCTCTCCTTCATCTGAAGAAACACATTGCTTTTGACGGCTAGAAGCGAACTTATACTTCAGCCAATTAGTGGTGAGGCCTCTTTAAATTGCAAGTGAGGTTGGGCAGGGCGGCTCGTTTGAGGCTGAGAGTTTGAGACCAGAGTGGGCAATGCAGCAGAGACCCTATCTCTACCAAAAAAAAAAAAAAAATCTTAAGTGATATAAACTCCAATTCAAATGGACTAAGGCAAAAATAATAACAACAATCTATCAGCTCACATCACTGAAAGTCCACATGTGGGATTCGCACATGGCTGGATTCAGGGGCACCAATAGGCCGTCTGGACTCTGTCTCTGAGTGGCTTTCCTGTGTGGCTCTCCCTCCTTGAAAGGTGGCGAGGTGGCCCCTGTTAGCCTTAGGGTCCAGATTAGCGATGCTCTGGATGGCTGGACACTCTTTTCCCATAGTTATAGCAAAATCTTAGGACTAACTATCATGGGACTCACCTGGGCTATGTACCTGTCCCTGAATGCACTGTTGACTGGCCAGGCCAGGATCCTGAGTCTGGGCGGGGGCAGCCTCACCATAGCCACCAGCATAGCGCATAGGGGTGGCCGAGAGAACTCAGGACAGCACAGAGCAGCCAAAACAAAGAGTTCTTTTCCTATTACAACCAGGGGCGCATGGATTTCATAGATCCTGTCCAGGGCGAACCTGGCTCGCCAATGTCAGCTCTTTATTAAAGAGACACATGAGGAGTAACATGGGAAGGGAAGCCAGAGGGGGAGTGGGTGGAGCCTCTCGGGGCTGAGCGCTAGAAGGGTCTGGGGCAGGCCACAGAGATGGCGAGGGTCTGGCCACTGGCTGTGCAGTGGAGCAGGGGCCCTAGAAGTAACGGAAGATTGACTTCTGACCCATAATTTCTCCTTTGCAATCAGGGCAGAATCTCCCTGAACACCGGAGCTGGATGTGAAGAGCAGTTAGGCCACAGCTGCAGGGCCCAAGTCTCCGTGTCCCCTGTCCGAGCAGATCCCAGCTTGCTGCAGATCAGTGCAGCCGGACACTGAGCTGGGCAGGGCCCAGCAGCCTGCAGGGACTGCACCGTACCGCCCTGCCCAGGCCTCACAAACCTCAGGGAAATGCCTGGATGCCCCACCTCAAGGAAAACCATGGGGCCACACAGCCAGAAGTGCCCACAATTACAGTTATGAGGATCAGAAGGGCAATCTCTGTCCCCTCCCCAAGGGAATTATACTCATAGTCACCACTAGGAGCCAAGCAGGCCCTTTGGCCCCCTTGTGCCGCCTCACTGGCAGGGTAGGAAGCAGGCAACCTCCTGTCCCCACCACAGAGGAGGAAGCAGAGACAGGCTGCTCTTTGGGGCACTTGTGAAAGGTCACAGGACTCTTTATCATCACTGTGACACCTCGCCCTTAAAATAAAAATGAGCAAATCTGCCATGACATCAGCAGCACCGGTGTTGGTCCTTGTGGGACAGAGGGGAGCAGGGGGGCTGCAGGGCCACTGTGTCACAAAGCCCTGCACCGCAGAGAGCACGGTGAGCCGGGCCTGAGTGTGGCCAGGGGAAGAGCAAGAGCAGAGCCCTGCCTGTCCTTCCCCCTCTCCCTGCCAGCCTGGGCCCAGGCACTTGGGATTAGAAACTAGATTAGGAATTTCACCTTTCTGCAGCTTGGGGCCGAGAACTGAGGATTGGGGCTTAGAGTTTATATAGCATGGGCTTTTTTTTTTTGAAACAGAGCCTCAAGCTGTCCCCCTGGGTAGAGTGTCGTGGCATCACAACTCACAACAACCTCCAACTCCTGGGCTCTAGCGACTCTCCTGTCTCTACCCCCCAAGTAGCTGGGATTACAGACACCCGCCACAACGCCAGGCTATTTTTTGGTTGCAGCCGTCATTGTTGTTTGGCGGCCCCAGCTGGATTCAAACCCGCCAGCTCAGGTGTATGTGGCTGGTGCCTTAGCCGCTAGAGCCACAGGCGCTGAGCCAGCATAGGCTTTTCTTACACTATTTCCTAAAATCAGTTAAGATTACAGTCATCCCCCAGAAAAACCAGGACTGAAAACCCTCTTAGGCACAAGTTAGAAGAGAGAAGATATGTTCTCATGGAATAAACCAAAAATCAAGACCAGAAGTCTCTCAACATTTAAACTTGACAGACTAATAGAATTTGAGCCACAGGGTTCAACACAGCAAACAGTACATTATAACACAAAAGCGTCAGAGCAGCACTACAAATTCTGCAAGTGGAACATATGGCTTTGGTAACATGGGGTCCCAGGCCAAAGGCATGAAAGCCAGTGTTCTGGAGAAGGTCAAGAGGAACAGCGGCCCTGAGACCATGCAGCAAAGTTGGGCCCTCCCCTACCCCCATCCTGGCACCCCAGGTACTGGCACCCCCAACTCAGGACCCCTCCTGCCACTTCCCTCCTGCACTGGCCTCACTCTTGCAAGAGTATAAGCTTCTTCAAACCCTGAGTGTTGCCTTATTTGTTTTGGAATCTGGAGCAGGCGCGTTCAGGTAATGAATGAATGATAAAACAAACGAATGGGGAGAAACAGAGAAGGGCAAGTCCAAATGAGAAATCGTATTCCTTCTTAGAAAATCCTGGTTGATACTGGAGAGAGTTGGCTGAACAAAACATAATCATTCTTTTTTTTTTTTTTTTTTTTTTTTGAGACAGAGCCTCAAGCTGTCACCCTGGATAGAGTGCTGTGACATCACAGCTCACAGCAACCTGCAATTCCTGGGCTCAAGCGAGTCTCCTGCCTCCGCCTCCCAAGTAGCTGGGACTACAGGCGCCCACCACAACGCCCGGCCATTTTTTTTTGGTTGCAGCCATCATTGTTGTTTGGTGGGCCTGGGCTGGATTCGAACCCGCCAGCTCAGGTGTACATGGCTGGCGCTCTAGCCCTTTGAGCCACAGGTGCCGAGCCCATAATCATTCTTTTATTATTCAACTTATTAACTTATTAGAAAAGGTGGGTGGGTGAATCAAAGTCTTCTGACTGGAGGAAGCAGAGAGCCACTAGGTTCCCTCAAGCCTACTAGGGTTTAAGGCCACTTTTGAAGGAAGATATTGGATGTGCCCAACATGAAGAAATAATGAATGTGGAGGTGATGGATCTGCTTTCCGTGACGTGACTCTACATTTTATATGTATTGAAGTACTACTGTGTAGAAGTGAGTACAATTATTATGTCTCAATTAAGAAAACTAAATTAAAATTTTAAAATCCACCTTATCTGGTTAACATATGACTCATATAAAATATGGAATAGCTGAGAGACAAGCAGTAGGAACTGTTGATCAAATGGTATGTCCAATGGCAACCCAGGAAAAGTCACGAGGCTCGGCCTGTTGGACGAGAAGAGCACAAGGCTCGGCCTGTTGAGGCCCTTAGAGCCCAGGACTGTGTCTCAGGAACCAAGAGGTCTTTCCAGATCAAACACATCTTACCAGCAGCAGGGACTGGCCCTGTGTCCCCAGGCTTGGCCACTGGGACAACTTGACTATTCTGTCCCTGCCATTGTTTTTAGCTGCTTCACAGTCTCAAATGTCTGCTTTATCTCTGTCTCTTTTACCACCGAGTACTCACTGTAACTCTCCTGGTCAAATTTGCCAAGAGAGACTCTCACTGTCTGGTTGGGCTGAGCCTTTGTTGCTGGCTGACCAGCCAGGAAGCGGGCTGCTCCTTGGGACAGGGGCACAGCCACAGTTCACCCCACCATGCCTGGAGCGGTCGGTTATGCGTGTGACTCTGTGTGTGGCCAGAGTCCCCAGCCCCGGCTCACAGACATGGGACAATTAATATACGAAGTGGAGGGACAGAGATTACTCAGAATAATGCATCTAGTTTGCACACTTGTGACAGTTCTAGCTTACATCTGACAAGCATAGGTATTTCTTTCACTCTGCAAAGGTGAAGAGTATATGGCCCTCGGTTCCCCTGCAGCCAGAAGGACCCCCCAGAACAACAGGGGGTGTTCAGCCTTCATTCCAAGCTGAAAGCAGAGTGGTGGAGAGGTGGTGAGCGTTGTCAATGAAGGAAGTAGTTCATTAGTGAGGGAATCTGCAGGGTGATAAACACAGTTCAAAAGAGGATATGAGACCAAAGGTTTTGTGCACTCAGAGAACAAAAGAGAATGCCGAATACAACTGCTAAGTTAGATATAGTTGGCGGTGCCTGTGGCTCAGTGAGTAGGGCACCGACCCCATATGCCGAGGGTGGTGGGTTCAAACCCGGCCCTGGCGAACTGCATCAAAAAATAGCCAGGCATTGTGGCGAGGGCCTGTAGTCCCAGTTACTTGGGAGGCTGAGGCAGGAGAATGGCCTAAGCCTATGAATTGGAGGTTGCTGTGAGCTGTGACTCAATGGCACTCTACCGGAAGTGATAAAGTGAGACTCTGTCTCTAAAAAAAAACGGGTTACTGTCCTACAGGGCAACAAAACTATTAAATATAACCATTGGGGTTATTTTTTCATACCACACAGAAATTATTTGCATCTCTACTGAACAGAAAAATCATTTACATTTTAACAGTTTCTACAGAGCACCATCTAATTTTACAGAGTTATAAAAGTTCAGGGCTCTGATTCATAGCTAAGTAGTAAGTCCAAGTTATGTCCCCTAGATAGCCAGGTGACTCTCACTCAGATAAGCTGATTAGACATTGCTTTAATTTAATATTGAAAGGACATTTTGCCCCTCCCACCAAGTTTTTATAATTCTTTTTAACAGACGGAAAAATTAACATGTAGCTTCGGCGGGTATTAAGTGGAAAGCAATCTCGCGTGTGGGAGGCTAATGCCGGGGACTGGAGGCCGCGGGGCTCCCCAGCTGGCCTGGCCGCTCCCCAGCAGCGCGGCGTGGATCTCAACGAGCTCGTCTACTGCACCGGGTGGTGGCAAGACTGTCCTTTTTCAGAATAAAATTTAACAAAAAAAGTGCCACTTCCCTCTCCCGCGCTAATCCTGAGAGAGAGAGAAAGAGAGAGAAAGGGGGCGCGGGGCACGCAAGCAGTTGGCGCGCGAGCCGTCCGCGCCGTCGGGCCGGGACCGGACGGGGACCGCCCCCCGCCCGCGGCTGCGCCTGCCTGGTGCGCACGGGAGTGCGGCCGGTTGGGGCGCAGGCCGGAGTCGCCGGCAGGCTGGGGGTGAGTTTCTTCGCCGGCATCGCACTTCTCTGGCAGAAGTCAAATTGCTCTTTCCCGGCGCAGTGGCCGCTGACATCCGGCCGCCCCTCGAGCCAGGGGGCAGCTCCGCCGGCGCCCGAACCCGCGGAGAACCTGCCGCGCAGAGGGCGGCCCCCGGTGCCTGGCGGGATCCCTCAGGGTGGCTGCACCAACGCGCGCCACTAGTTTCTTTAAACACACACTGCCATTGCGGGCCACACCTGCCAGTTGCCATGGGCGTTTTCTGTTTTGGCACAAGCAGGGACACACCAGCGCCCTTGACTCTGAGCTGCAGATTGCCGATATCGGTGTCCCCGCTGCCTTCCCCAAGAAGGGTAGAGGGTGCGGCCTCCTCACCCTCCATTCTCACTTTCCTGGTCAAGTCGCTTGGCCTTGGCTAAGCACTGATTCTTCTCTTAAGCTTGAGCCACCCAGCCCTCCTTCCCTGAGAACTCAGAAAAGCCAGCAGCTTCTCCTTATTCTCAGGGACTCTTGAACACACCGCTCTTTTCATCTCCAGAGTAGATGGAACCAAGGACCCCTGCCCCCTGGTTGTTTCTGTTAACTCACTCCTATCAGACCTGCAAAAGCCAAGACTTAACTCCCTCCTGGGTACAGGCCTCCTGGCAAGGCAGAGCAGGAACCAGGTGACCGGGAAGACCCCCAGCGGCGTTTGGACTTGCAGAGAGGGCTTTAGAACCCAACGCTGAGCACGTATCCAGTGGGGCTTCTTTAGGGGGCAGGGCAGGGCAGTGGAGGGGGAGCCCTGTGGGCATTTAGGCAAGACAATTCTTCTGGCTCAGGACAGGGGGCTGCATTACAGGAAGTATAGAGGGTCATTATGAAAGTTTTGAGATACACAAATCCAGAAATGTAAAATCCACCGATAAGCTAAGCAAATTGAAACTTAAACACGTGTATATCAGAAAGGACACTGTCAACTGTGTTTTTTGGAAATGAAATAGTGGACCATAACACAGTCTGTCTCAAAACTTTTGTAGTGACCAGGTAACATCACTAGCCTCCCCATGCCTTAAACGCTGTGTAGTACTTCCCCATCTTTGTGACAACCTAAAATGCTACCACCTATATCCAAATACCCTATCTCCTTAGGTTGAAAACCCACTGTTCGATCACTTCCCTAAATATATTCCTAATGACGTTAATTCATTCCTTAAGATACAACTAGGCATTATATGAAAAGAGTTCTACTGTCAGTGTCATGCTGCCCTTGGGAAATGATGGGTTAAAAAGGTGAACAGGCTAGCTCAGCGCCTGTGGCTCAACGGGCTAAGGTGCCTGCCATGTACAACTGAGCTGGCGGTTCGAATCCGCCAAACAACAATGACGGCTGCAACCAAAAAATGGCCGGGCACCTGCAGTCCCAGCTACTTGGGAGGCGGCGGCAAGAGACTCGCTTGAGCCCAGGAATTGGAGGTTGCTGTGAGCTGTGATGCCACAGCACTCTACCCAGGGGGATGGCCTGAGGCTCTGTCTCAAAAAAAGAAAAAAAAAAAAAGGTGAACAGGGTTTAGTTACGGGACTTCTTAGATCCTTATTATATAAATGTGTGTTTTGAATCACCAAGAGGGAGACAGATTCTGCAGATTCCCAAATTTAATTGACCATGGAGTTCTTTCCCTTTAGG
>CAUYRH010054182.1:0-27214 GCA_963574655.1 Perodicticus potto
TCTACTGAAAGTACCTCTGTTGGCTCGGCGCCTATGGCTCAACGGGCTAAGGCGCCAGCCACGTACACCTAAGCTGGCGGGTTCAAATCCAGCCCGGCCTGCCAAACAACAATGATGGCTGCATCCAAAAAAAAAGAGGCCAGGGAGGCGGAGGCAAGAGACTTGCTTGAGCCCAGGAATTGGAGGTTGCTGTGAGCTGTGATGTGCACAGCACCCTATCCAGGGTGATAGCTTGAGGCTCTGTCTCAAAAAAAAAAAAAAGAAAGTACCTCTGTTGAAGGGAGTTCTGCTGCTTTGTTCGCTGCTGTGCCCCAGTTCAGCTCGTGGCACACAGAAGGTACTCAATAAATATTGCTGACTGAATGAATCCAATGTTTACAGAGAGTTTACTATGTCCAGGCACAGTCCTAAGGACCTTACATGTATCAGCTCAATTAACCTTCACAACAGGTTCTATTGCACCCATTTTACAGATGAGAAAACTGAGGCACTGAGTGCTCTCCCAAGGTCACACAGCCAGTAGGAGCAGAACTGGAATTCAAATTCGGTGTGTGTGGGGGGGTGTCAGATTTAGTGCCTCATTGACAATACCAAACTGCTCCATTTCCTTAGACCAGAGCTGAGGAGAAAGACCTGAGGCCTGTGGGAGACTTACTGACAGCCACATCTACAGCTGATGGCTGGAGACCTGAGCCTCAGCTGGGCTTCAACTATCAGTCACTTCTGTAACCCAAACATCCTGCCTTTTAATTTCTCCTTCACTTTGCATAATCCCGCTGTGAGGTAGACGTGAGGGCTTTTAGGTGATGCTAAACACTTCAGAGACAGGAAATGGCCCTGAGTTCCCAGGAATGCCACCATTTGTAGAGAAAGTCAGAGACCATCTCCTACTTCCACTGCTGAGGAGCTTGGTCCGCTCAGCTCAACCTCCCTCTGTGAGTGCCCAGCTGGGTTTCACACATTATGATCCCAAAACAACATCAGGGGAAGAGAGTAAGGAAACAGAGTGCCAGAGAAAAGGACAAAGATGATAAAGAGAGGGTGAAGAGTGCTTTCATTGGTATTTCATGGCAGTTTGATCCCAAGCCCACAGTTTAAAAATGAATTGCAATGTCCGCTGTAAACTGCTGTCTTCTGGGCTTTGTCGCTATTCAATAAAAATTCAATCTCAGCAAAGCAATTTCTCCACTTAAGCAATTTTCTTCCTGCCCCTCCCAGAGATGATAGAAGACTATCTTTGAGAATAGTAGATAAACCACTAAATGCCCTTCAGATCAGATTTCACAAAATTCCCACTTCAAAAAAAAACCACCAGTGATAGTAAACAACACAGCTAATACTCAAAGTAGAGTTAAAATGATTCAGAATAACTTATTACAGATGTCCATTTCAAATGTAAAAATCTACATTTTGGGGTGGTGCCTGTGGCTCAGAGGAGTAAGGTGCTGGCCCCATATGCTGGAGATGGCGGGTTCAAACCCAGGCCTAGCCAAAAACTGCAAAAAATAAAAATAAAATAAATAACCAGCCTTAAAAAAAAAAATCTACATTTTGAATTTGCAAACAAAACAAACTCTGTAAATGCTTTAAAACTGATCCCCCAAACTGACTTAAAACCTAAAGCAGCAGTGTCTGATGAAATATAATGCAAGCCACATATCATATGTAATTTTAAACATTCTTGTAGCCCCCCCCCTTTTTTATTTCAGGTTAATGTAAGGGTACAAACAACCAACTCACAATGTTTGAATTTGTTAGATAGAGTCCCTCTTGTAGTTATGTCCTGCACCCCAAAGGTGTGCCATACACCCCTACATTGTGCCCATTCAGTGGGAGCACCCCAAACCCTCCCTCGCTTCTCCCTCCTCCTTATTCCCCTTACCCCAACTTAAATTGAATTGAGTTTTTCTCCTTTGTGGGCATGAATTGGATCATCTAAGGCTTCATATTAGCATTGAGTACATTGGATATTTGCTTTCCCATTCTTGTGATATCTTACTGAGAAGAATGTGTTTCGACTCCATCCAGGTTAATACAAAAGATGTGAAATCACCATCCTTTTGTGGCTGAACAGTATTCCATGGTATACAGATACCACAGTTTGTTAATCCATTCCTGAGTTGATGGGCATTTAGGTTGTTTCCACATCTTGGAAATTGTAAATTGAGCTGTGATAAACAATCCAGTGCATATGTCCTTATGATAAAATGATTTTTTTTTCTTCTGGGTAGATCCCTACAAGTGAGATTGTGGAGTCAAATGGGAGATCTAATTTGAGTTCTTTAAGGATTTTCCATATTTCTTTCCAAAGAGACTGTATTAGTTTGCAGTCCCACCAACAAAGTAAAAGTGTTCTCTTTCCACATCTGCACCAGCATCTGCAACTTTGGGACTTTGTGATGTGGGCTAATCTAGTGTGGTTAGGTGACATCTTGGGGTGGTTTGATTTGGATGTCTCTGATGATTAGGAACAGCTGTAATTTTAAACATTCTAGTAGCCACTTTTTAAAAAGTAAAAAGAAATCAGCGAAATTAGTTTGTGTTAGATAATTGCAAAACTTCATCTCCCCATCCCCACTGAAAATTTCAAACTTATGGCCCGCCCCCTACTGCTCTTCGCATCAGAGCAGTAACACCTTATTGGCTATTCTACCATCTCGTCACCTCCTCTAACCAAACCTATATAAGTTGCCCTTGTCTTTTGCTTTCTCCCTCTTCTCTCCCCCCACCCCCGGTGTGTCGTGTGTCTCTCTCTCTCTCCTCCTCTCTCTACTTTCTCTCCTCTCCTCTTTCCCGTCTCTCTCTTTCTCTCTCTCTCCCTCTTTTCCCTCCTCCTTAATGCTGCTCTGCAGCATCCCCCCGCCAATAAAGACCTTTCGTACAAGCCTTGGTGGTCTGTGAGGTTTCTGCCATTTGAGTGCCCCCCTTTCAGTTTGAATAGCATACCTTATTTAATCCAACATACCAAAAAATATTATCACTTTCAAATTATAATCAGAATAAAATTATTATTAGATACTTTGTTCTTTTTTTATAATTTTAGAATTGTCTTTAAAATCTGGTGATGTATTTCACATTCACAGCACATCTCAAGCCATACTAGCTGGATTTCAAGCACTCAATAACCACATGTGGCTAGTAGCTACCTTTTTGCACAACACACACCTAAAGCTTTCAAATCCCAATATAAATGCCTGCATAGTCTTTCCCTCTGTCTGATAGGGGAAAGTGCACAGACAGTTTGGAATCAGACCTTTTGTATCAGCAAGAATCTTGTCCCTTACTTTACAACATTAAAGGAACACAGACAGGATCTTGTTCCTTTACAACATTAAATCCTGTGAAGTCAACCACAAGCTTAAAAGATAAATTTTAGGTGGCGCCTGTGGCTCAAAGGAGTAGGGCACCAGCCCATATACTGGAGGTGGCGGGTTCAAACCCGGGCCCCAGTCAAAAATTGGAAAAAAAAAAAGATAAATTTTATACAGTAGCAACTCCAATTACATCACTGAGAGAGGGAGTGGGGCTGGGAAGAAGGGATTATGAAAACAAATAGCAATATTGATAATCCTTTACATTTATGAAGACCACATAGGTGGTCACATTCATCATTTCATCAGATACCCACACCTGATAATCCTGAGACACCAACAACCTTGATGACCAGGAGATCACCTGGGTAGACCAGGCAGCACCAGGAAAAACTCGGCTCAGGACTTGACCTCTGAGTCTTGGGTTCTCACATGATCCACAAAAGTAAAATTGCCAGTAGGCATTTACTTAAAATATAGACTTCCAGGCCAGGTAGAGAGGTTCATACCTGTAATCCTAGCAGTTTGGGAGGATCGCTTGAGGTCAGGAGTTCAAAAACAGCCTGGGCAACATAACAAGATCCTGACTCAACCAACAACAACAACAAAAAAATCAAAGGCCAGGCATGGTGGTATGCGCCTGTGGTCCCAGCTACTTATGAGACTGAGGCAGGAGGATTGTTTAAGCCCAGGAGTTTGAGGTCACTATGAGCTATGGAAACACTGCTGCACTGTCTCAAAAAAATGTTTTAAATGTGTATGTGTTAACTCATTTATATAAACCTCCAGGCCCTACCCAGATATACTAAAGCAGTTTAGTGATGGGGAAGGAAAGGCAGAACCCCAGATCTGTATTTTTAAGACATTTCTCAGATGATTCTTACATTGTCTATCTTTGAGGATGACTGTACCAAACCACCTTGAAAGTATTAAAGTGCCCCTCAATGCGCTCAGACCCTACAAACACTGTCTGAGCCCACCCACCCCTTATAGGTGCCTCTCCTCTCTCACCTCACAGCCCCTGTAATTGAATGTTGACTGCCTTCCTCAACAGACAGCTATTCCTTAAGGATAGTGCCTCTTTCTATCATGTATGTCTGTACCTAGGAACTTCATGAAGCCCTGTAGTACGGGATGGGCTGATGGTTACAATCCCGCAGGAAGACAGAGATGTCTAGATCACTGGACTTTCTGAGCTAGGTAAATGGAAGCTCCATCAAGTTTCTAAACAGGGGACTCCTGATACAGGAGTCTCTGACACTCTCTAGAGGTGAGGGGACACAGAGGGACATTAGAGAAGGTGAGTAGTTGGGAGGTTCTCACAGATCTGTGATCCCCACTCACCCCCAGACCACAGACTAGTATTGGTCTGTGGCCTGCTAGGAACCAGGCTGTAAAACAGGAGGTGAGCAGCGGGGGAGCAAGGGATGTTTCATCTGTCACTGTCTCCTATCACCCCCAGATGGGACTATCCAGTTGCAGGAAAACAACCTCTAGGCTCTCACTGATTTTGCATTATGGTGAGTTGTATAATAATTTTATTGTATATCACAATGTAATAGTAACAGAAATAAAGTACATAATAAATGTAACATGCTCGAATCATCCCCAAACCTTCCTCCCCTCAACCTCTACCCACCCCACCCCCACTCCATGGAAGAATTATTTTCCATGAAACCAGTCCCTCATGCTGAAAAGGTTAGGGACGACTGCTACAGATAGCTCTGAAAGGCAGAAGGCACAAAGCCGCAATGCATCAATGACTGTATTAAAAGGCAGTTTCAGGCCAGACATGGTGGCTCATGCCTGTAGTCCTAGCACTCTGGGAAGCCAAGGTGGGTAGACTGCATGAGTTCAGGAGTTTGAGACCAACCTGAGCAAGAGTAAGGCCCCTTACCCCCATCTCTACTAAAAAAAAGTTAGAAAAACTAGCCGGGCTTAATAGCACATACCTATAGTCTCAGCTACTGGGGAGGCTGAGGCAAGAGGATCCCTTGAGCCCAAGAGTTTGAGGTTACTGTGAGCTATGATGCCACAGAGCTCTACCCAGGGTGACAGAGTCTCACTCTGTCAAAAAAACATATATAATAAGCCGGGTGTTGTGGTGGGCGCCTGTAGTCCCAGCTACTTGGGAGGCTGAGGCAAGAGAATTGCTTAAGCCCAAGAGTTTAAGGTTGCTGTGAGCTGTGATGATATAGCACTCTACCAAGGGCAACATAGTGAGATCCTGTCTCAAAAAAAAAAAAAAAAAAAAAATATATGTGTGTGTGTGTGTGTGTGTAAAATAAAAGATGATTTCAAAGGAATCAGGGATATGGGCCCAAGAAAGGGCTGGACCATTGGCCAAGGAGGAACCTGAAAAGGAAGAAAAGACCTATAAAGTCTCCTACTTTCACTTTCTGGCCTCAAAGGGCATTGCTGCTTTGCCCTCTCATTTAAATAACCAGAGCTCTCTTTTTTGTTTTTCTGCTTTGCTTTTAAGGGAGAACACAATCCCAGCCTGCTCAAGAGGAGGCAACAAGGCAATGCAAACCTGTCTGCTTCCCACAACTGTGGTTTCCTCTGCGGGGAAAAGCAGAGCCTCTGTCATAGGAAAAGTCTCTCACTTTCCTAGCTTCCTCTCTGGGGGGCAGCAGCAACCACCTATGCACCATCCACACTCTGGGCCCATCTGCTTCTGGTTTAGTTCTTTCTGTTAAGAGACATAAAGGTGGACACCATGGGCCAAAGGAGACAGCGCCCAGGCCAAGCCCCAGCTAGCCTGGGGCTGAGGCTCCTGGGTTTTCCCCCAAACAATCACTGGATGACGAGCCGTAAAGAGGACTAGACAGCCCCACCTGCCAGAGCCCCCCAACCCAGAGAGCTCCCCTGTGTGAAAGCTCCCTTCCTCACCTCATCTCACAGGCAGGATTATATCATCACCCCAAAGGGAGTGGGGGAAAAAACTTGGAAATTCGATACACAATGTTTTTAGGGTTTGAGAATCACTGGGATTTTGGTTTGTTTACTGTTTCTTTTTTTCTTTTTGGATGTGGTCAAAGAATTTCACTTTAACTGTCTCCCAAGAGGTTTACAGAATCAGTATGCACAGAGGATGCCACAACCTGCCCACAAAGCCCTACTTCAGTACCTAATTAGAATGGCAAATCAGGATATTTGAAGGCTCCAAGTTTTGAAACAAAATTTCTGTAGAAAACAGCATAAGAGTATTCATTACTGACAGGCCCCGACTTGCTGTGGGTCTTAGTGAGCATTCTGTTAGCTCAGGCTCTGGCAACACATACCCGCCACAAAGAAGATGTCGGGGAAACACTCCCTCAGCTACCACTCTGCCCTGTAAGGTATTTTCCTCTCTACTGATCAAAGTGGAAGAAGAAGACATTTTCAAGTTTAAACACTCTTCCCAACTGTGAAATTTGCAAATCCCTAATCCCTGGGTGAAAGTGTAAAGTGACTGAGCCCTTGGGTGGCTGTTTCCAAAAGGCAGCCACTTCAGCATTCCCAGGGAGCTTGTAGAGAACACAGAGGCCTGGGCCCACAGGACCTGTGAGCTGCAGCATTTTTAAGAACCTCTGGTGGCCACTGGCTAAGCTATTTTTTCCAACTAGTGGGTTATAAAATCACACCTAAAGGTATCACCCGGTATCTGTTAGGAGGCTATTATCAGAAAGAGGAAAGTGCTGGGGAGGATGGGGGGAAAAGGGAACCCTTACACACCAGTTGGTAGAAATGTAAATTAATGCAGTCAATATGGAAAACGGTACGGAGGTTCCTCAAAAAATTAAAAATAGAACTATCATGTGATTCAGTAATCCCACTACTGGGTATACATCCAAAGGGTATGAAATCTGAATGCTGAAGAGATACTTGCACTCCTGTGTTCTTTGCAGCATTATTCACAATAACTGAGATATGGAATCAACCTAAGTTGGATGGATGAATGAAAAAAGAAAATGTGGTGCGTGTGTATATACAGTATCTAATACTATTCATCCTTTACAAAAGATTTCCTTCTGTCACGTGCAACAACATGGGTAAACCTAGAGAACGTTATGTAAAGTGAAATAAGGTGGGCACAGAGAGACAAACATTGTATGATCTCACTCACACGTGCAGCATAAAAGAGCGGAACTCACAGAGACAGAGTAAACTGGTGGTTACCAGGGGCTGGGCATGGTGAGTGGGCAGTGTTGAGAAATCCTGGTCACAGATACAAAATTCCCATTAAACAGGAAGAATAATTGTATATGAAACCAGCACATCGTACCCCTTGACTGCACTAATGTATGCAGCTATGATTTAATAAAAAAAATAAAAAATAAAAAACAGGAAGAATAAGTTTAAGCGATCTGTTGTACATCATGGTGAGTACAGTGAGTGATAATATGTTGTATACTGAAAATTGCCAAGAGTTGTATTAAATTTTAAGCCTTTTAAATTTTGTGAAGGCAAAAAGTGGAAACTTAATAAATGCATGTATATGTAAAAATAAAAAAATAAATTAAAAAAAAAAGAAAATTGCTAAGAGTAGATTGTAAGTATTCTCACCACTAAAAAAAAAAAAAAAAAGCATGTGGGAAATTACATATATTAAATAGCTTGATTTAGCCATTCCACAAAGCATACATATATTAAAACCTTATACTGTATATAATAAAATACATGATTTTTAGTTGTCAATTAAACACACACACACACACCCCTGAATGTATCTGAACATCCTGCACTGCCCACACTCCATGTTCTTCACACCAGGAAGGTGACAGCGGTACTGACAATGAGGAAGAAAGAAGGATAAGTGCACAAACACAGCGTTCACACCCCACACGTATACTGCACATGCACACAGCTACTCCACAAGGAACACCTTCCTTCCAAACATCTTTCCCTGACTCAGATACCTTGGTCTAACTCCTTTTAAGTCCCTGATCAAATGTTTCCTCCCCATTCACATCTCACCAATTACTCTGTCCTCTGCCTCTGTGTTCTCACAACACTCAGAGAACCCTTCTATCTCAGCATTCATAACATTGTGTAGAAATCGCTCATTACATGCCTACCTCCCCCTCTGCATTAGCTCCCTGAGGGCCGGGAACTAGTCTGATTTACCGCCTCAGCTTCCTTTTTTTTTTTTGAGACAGAGTCTCACTTTCTCGCCCTCGGTAGAGTGCTGTGGTGTCACAGCTCACAGCAACCTCTAACTCTTGGGCTCAAATGATCCCCTTGCCTCAGTTTCCCAAGTAGCTGGGATTACAGGTGCCCACCCCAATACCCAGCTATGTGTAGAGACGGGGTCTTGCACTTGCTCAGGCTGGTCTCGAACTGGTGAGCTCAGGCAATCCACCCACCTCGGCCTCCCAGAGCGCTAGGATTATAGCATGAACCACCATGCCTGGCCTAGCATCCTTTCATTATTTCAGATATCACTGGCTGGCACAATGGCTCACACTTGTAATCTCAGAACTTTAAGAGGCTGAGATGGAAGGATCACTGGACACCAGAAGTTTGAGACCAGCCTGGACAACAAAATAAGACCTCATCTCTACAAAAAATTTAAAAATTAATTGGGCCCAATGGCTTGTGTCTATAATTCCAGCTACTCAGAAGGCTGAGGCAGGAAGATCGCTTGAACCCAGAGGAGCTCGAAGTTGCAGTGAGCTATGATATGCCACTATACTACTACCTAGAGAAAACAGTGAGACCCTGTCTCTAAAAAAAACTTTTTAGGCTCAGCGCCTGTGGCTTCAGCGGCTAGAGTGCCAGTCACATACACCAGAACTGGCGGGTTCAAACCCAGCCCGGGCCTACCAAAATAACAATGACAACTACAACAACAACAACAAGAAAAATAGCCAGGTGTTGTGGCAGGCACCTGTAGTCCCAGCTCCTTGGGAGGCTGAGGCAAGAGAATCACTTAAGCCAAACAGTTTGAGGTTGCTGTGAGCTGTGACACCACAGCACACTACCGAGGGCGACATAGTGAGATTCTGTCTCAAAAAAAAAAAAAAAAACTTTTCAATTAAAAAAATAATAAATAAAATTTGTTGAGTACATGCTAGGCATAATGCTTGGAATTTATTTGTATTATATTATTTAATCCTTCTAATCTCATGACGTTTATCATCATCCATACTGCAAAGACGAAAACAACTGAAGCATATAAGCAGTTAAGTACCTTGCCCAAAGTCACTGAGCTAGAAAGTGGGGTATTGGTAAAAGAACCCAGGAAGTTTCACTTTGCTGGCCAATCTCCCCCATTTGCATGGGGATACTGTCCACTTAATGTTTGCTGAATGAACAGGGATGGCTGAGAATCCCTTCCGCCAGGCATGTTCAGTCTGAAGATGTAGACAAATGAAGACAGTAGTAATAATAGTGCAACTGACTGAATTATCTACCATAGGCGCTAGGTTAGGTGATTTACTTGGATTGTCTCACTTCATACTTACCTTATGAGATAAATACTTTTATTAGTACCAAGGTATAATCCAGAAATAGAGACCCAGAGATAAGTAACAGAACTCAGATAAGAATCCGAGCACTCTAGCTTTGAGACCTACTTGCTTATCCACAGTGTCATGTCATCATCTAGGAAAGCTGTGTAAATTTGAATTTTTTAATTTAGCTGAGTTTGGTGGCTCATGCCTGTAACACTAGCACTTTGAGAGGCTGAGGTGGGTGGAGCACCTGAGCTCAGGAGTTCTACACCAGCCTAAGAAAGATGATGCCACAGCACTCAATCCTAGATGACAGAGTAAGACTCTGTCTCAAATAATAATACAGTGGTTCACACTTGTAATCCCAGAACTTTAGGAGGTTGAGGTGGGAGGATCACTAGACGCCAGGAGTTTGAGACCAGACTGGCCAACAAAATAAGACCCCATCTCGACCAAAAATTTAAAAATTAACTGGGCCTGGTGGCTTGTGTCTATAATTAGATAAAACCACACGGGAAAAGAGAAGGTTAGAGACATTTTCAGGTTAGTAACTGGCCAGTTTTAATCAGGGAATGCTTCTTAAAAGGGTTGGCCCACAGCTGCAGATTTTAAAGAGAAGAAGAATAAAGTTGGGGGCTCAGAAGGGACAAAGATGTTTAAATGACCGTATGCTGATAAAGATGTATCCTTCATACTCAATGTATCTAATTATAGTGTCTCTGTGCTTCATTTTATCCTCAATTCCTATTCCTAAGGAACAAAGCAAGAATGATTTCAGAGACAATAAAAGTCTAGGTGAGGAATGGAACCTGTGTGATGTCACAAGCATCCTGACTGCGACCCCCACTAGCCTGTATGCTGCCAAGTGCCAATGTACTGTACTTCTGGTGCCCAGCCTGACCCACAGTGGGTGCCTGCAGTTTACCCAAGATTGGTTCTCCTCTTCCTACTCAGCAATAGAACCAATAAATTTTAGCTGGGCACACTGTAACCCAAAATAAAAATAATATTTCCACTCAACTATGAGTGGCTATGTGTATAATACATTATTACAAACGTCACCATAAATGTTCTCTTATCAAGTATGATTGGATCAAAAAAAATCAAGAACTAATAATATTGGATGCTGCAGTTATTTGAAAGGTCATAGAAATCCTTCAAATACATTGCTTTGGAAGAAAGCAAAAAAACTAACAAGAAATTTAAATATTAACTACACACCTTACAGCTGTCTCATGTTTTGTTTCCAAATACACTGTTTCATTTGAAATAGTTTCTGCAAATGTCAGTGATTTATAATTTCCTTACTTAGCAGACAGGTTTTTTTATTTACTCAAATATTTCCCGAAAAACTGCTGAAAAGAAAGCACGATGCTAGGCACCTTAGGGAATACAAAGAAGAAAATCTAAACTCCTAATAAGCCATAGGGTCTAGGCTGCACCAGGCCAAGAGGCAAATGGTTTTTCCTCAAGTACCCCTCAGATACCCAACCATCAGCACCTTCCTACCCATCCTTCAAGATCCAGTTCAGGCCTGGCGCCTGTGGCTCAACAGGTTAAGGCGCCAGCCACGTACACCTGAGCTGGCGGGTTCGAATCCAGCCCAGGCCCACCAAACAACGATGATGGCTGCAACCAAAAAATGGCCGGGCATTGTGGCGGGCGCCTGTAGTCCCAGCTACTTGGGAGGTGGAGGCAAGAGACTCGCTTGAGCCCAGGAATTGGAGGTTGCTGTGAGCTGTGATGCTAGAGCACTCTATCCAGGGTGACAGCTTGAGGCTCTGTCTCAAAAAAAAAGATCCAGTTCAAATACAGTTTCCTAATGAACATTCTCTTTCCCTACTACTGGAATGGACCCCCCCCCCCACACACACACACACACACACTCTATAAAATCCTCATGAGGACACTTGTTGACTTACAGTTGTTTACTGTTTTTTTTTTCTTTTGGTTGCAGCTGTCATTGTTGTTTGGCAGGCCCCGGGGGCTGGATTCAAACCCGCCAGCTCAGGTGTACGTGGCTGGCGCCTTAGCCCGTTGAGCCACAGGCGCCGAGCCGACTTACAGTTGTTTACATATCTGCTTGTCCCCACTCAACTGGGACAGCTTGAGGGACCATGACTTACTCATTTGTGATTCCCCAGCATCTGAGTATTATGCCTGACACCCAGTAGAGGTCCAATGAATATTTGAATTAATTGAATAAGTCAGTTACTTTTAGAGTAATAGAAGAGACGATGTATGTACTTAAGCTCACAATTAATGAAGCTTAAAGAAAGTTACTAACTCAGATGGAGTTCTGAGTTTTATGTTTGTCCAGACCAGGCCAAACATGAGCCAGTATTCCATAAAGAACGGACGGTAAAGACTACCTCCAGAAAGCTCTAGAATGGGGCATGGGGAAACGATGGGATTTCATAGACCCAGTTATCTAAATTAAAGCAGGCATAGGAAAACCATAAAAGGATCTATTATAAAATGACTGGAAGATGGTGAAAGACCCAGTCTTCTAGAAAAGGGGGAATTCTAGATACTACGCACAGTCACTTTAAAAGCTGGGGAGGAGGGAGTGTTAAGGGACTATACTCAGTGATCTAGTTCATAGAAATATGTTCTTTTGGACACTTTCCACAGGGAGCAGGAAACAGACATGTTTGCACATATGCTCATACAGAGCAGCTCCAAGGACCATGTATGTGTGTGCACATGTGCATGTGTTGAATACTCACTCTGTACCAGGCACTGTGCTAGGCTTGAGGGGAACTCACCAACGACAACCTAGCAAGTGCAATTCTGAAGAGGGGATATCCCCCAGGGCAAGTTAATACCCACTTAGAATGTAGACCACCTGATTCCCGGAAGGAAGAAGTGCCTTGTCCAAAGTAACACAGCACAGCAAAGATTAGACGTTTGGTTCAGACTCCCAACAGCTGGTTCTGTGGCTCTCTCTACCACTTCAGAGAACCAGCTGACATTCCTTCAATAATCCTATGCTCACAATGCCACAATAAGATTCAAAGGGAACTGGTATTTTAATTATACCTAATCCAGGTCTGTGGCAGGAATAAAGGAAAATCCTGACAATCTTGGATTTTGCAGGAGGTCTGATGCCTACTCCTATCTGGGCCCTAATCCATCTACACAGAGCATCTCAGCTAAGGTCTCCGGCAGTTGCAACATTCTGCAAGCACTGGCCAGCCTTGTCTACTCAATCTAAAGCAGTTTTATGGCTTGGCGCTCGTAGCACAGTGGTTACGGCACTAGCCTCATACACCGAGGATGGCGGGTTTGAACCCGGCCCTGGCCAGCTAAACAATGACAACTGCAACAAAAAATAGCCGTGCTTTGTGGCAGCTGCCTATAGTCCCTGTGAGCTGTGACGCCACAGCACTCTACCGAGGGCGACATAGTGAGACTCTGTCTCTAAATAAAAAATAAATAAAGCAGTTTAACCAGTCTCTGCAAAAGTTATGGTGCCCTTCAAGAACAGAACATCCAGTAAAGACAGCCCAGACAATCCAACAGAAGTGGCAGGTTTTTCTGAGCATTCTAGGAGGCTGAGGCGAGTGGATTGCCTGAGCTCACAGGTTCAAGACCACACTGAGCAAGTGCAAGACCCTGTCTCTAAATAAAAATAGCTAGGCATTGTGGTGGGCACCTGTAGTCCCAGCTACTTGGGAGGCTGAGACAAAGAATCACTTGAGCCCCAGAGTCTGAGGTTGCTGTGAGCTGTGACACAACAGCACTCTACTGAGGGGAACAAAGAGAGACTCTGTCTCAAGAAAAAAAGAAGTGGTAGGTTTAAGTGCTCTCCTGACACATTATCACCTTCTGTTGTTTTAGGTGGCATCAGTCAAGCTTGCTAAGGAAATACTTTGATGGGTGAGATAAGACTCTTAAAAAAGCGGGTGGCACCTGTGGCTCAAAGGAGTAGGGCGCCGGCCCCATATGCCGGAGGTGGTGGGTTCAAACCCAGCCTCAGCCAAAAAAAAAAAGACTCTTAAAAAAGCAACAGGGGTCCCAAAAAGACAAGAATCTTTCATTCAAGGGAACAACAATAAAAAAAGTTTACTTCACAATAATTTTCAAACTAAATTCCTTGGGGATCTTTAAGAATACATGGTCATGCAAATCTGAGATACCAAATAAGATTTATCCACAAAAATGTCTAACACATTACAGCTATGGCATTAAAAAGCTGGAGACAATCTGAGTATCCAAAAACAAGGAATTGGTTAGATAAATTATTGATACCTCCATATGACAGAATCCTCGCTTCACGATGGTAAGATCTTATGCTAAAGATCCAGGGCCTGTTCAAAGAGATCAATAAAAGCATATCATGCTGCTACATCTCATGTGTGATTCCATTTATATGAAATACCCAGAACGGATAAATCTAAAGAGACGGAATACAGATCAGTTGGTTGCCAGAGTCTGGAAGAAATAGGAAAAAACTGCTTAACAGATAAAGGTGTTTCCCTTGGAGTGACCGAGACGTCTCAGAAGTAGATAGAGGTGGCCAGTGCATAACACTGTGAATGTATGAAATGCCAATGAACTGTTCACTTTGATATGGTTCATTTTATATTACATGTACACCTCAATACATTATTTTTTTATGCCGGGCTGAGGCCAGGAGTTTAATATTAGCCTGGGTAACACATCAAGACCCTGTGTCTAAAAAACGTTTTTTTGAAAATTAGGCGGACATGGTAGCATATGCCTATAGTCCCAGCTCCTCAGAGGCCAGGGCAGGCAGATCACTTGAGCCCAGGAGTTGGAAGCTATAGTGAGCTATGATGAAACCACTGCACTCAAGCCTGAGCAACACTCAGCAAGATCCCATCTCTAAAAAATTAATAAAAATTTTTATTTTTTAGTTTTTTTAATCAGAGAAAGGGTTTATTTTCTGTAACTGTGGGGAGAAATCACAGAGTGATTAACCCCCAATAAAATAATTTTTTAAAAGATCACATCTCAGGGAAAAATTTCCTGTCATAGCACAAAATTTATGAAATATTTTTAAGTAGAAAGAAAAAAGAAAGCTATCTTGATTAGTAGCATGTAAGCACTCCAATTTTTACAAATAATCAACACATCGAAACACATAATGGCATAAATGTATGATCTACGTACAAATGAATTAATTAAAAAAAAGAAGAAAGAATGTGTATGATTCCAATTTGTGCTGAGAAATAACATACATCTACTTATATATGCATGCGAAAAGAAAGATTGGCAGTGTAAACATGCAGACAGCCACAGAGTGATTAACTCTGGATGGAGGAATAAGCGTATTTTGTCCTCTTCCTCTCTGTGTTTCTCCTCTGTATTTTCCAAATTTACTGTAATCTAATATGCATTATTTCTGTAATACACAGATCACTATGAAAGTTTTGCAACAGACTATGTTATGGTTATTTCACTTCCAAGAAAAATAGTCAATAGCATCCTTCCTGATTCACATCTGTGTGTTTCTTTTCTTTTTTTTGAGACAGAGCCTCAAGCTGTCACCCTGGATAGAGTGCTGTGGCATCATAGCTCACAGCTACCTCCAATTCCTGGGCTCAAGCGAGTCTCTTGCCTCCGCCTCCCAAGTAGCTGGGACTACAGGCGCCCGCCACAACGCACGGCCATTTTTTGGTTGCAGCCGTCATTGTTGTTTGGCGGGCCCAGGCTGGATTTGAACCCTCCAGCTCAGGTGTACATAGCTGGCGCCTTAGCCCGTTGAGCCACAGGCGCCGAGCCCACCCCTGTGTGTTTCAACTTGCTTGGCCTATCAGTATTGCTGGGAAGGTTTCATTTGCTTCTGTCTGTGCAGATTTTAGGTTCTTGATTTTTTGCACCTCAGAACTTTAACAATGACCCACATAATACAAATAACTGTTCTGTAAATGCAAGATACCCTGACTTCTATATGGAGAATGTAAGACCTCAATACATTTTAAATGACCTTAAAATCCAGAAGGAAATGTGCTAAGATCGAAGCTGTCATATCCTGGGGTAGTAGGATTATGGCTGACTTATTTTCTTCCTTGCTAATTGCTTAATTGTATAGCAGATGTAACCAGAGAAAAAAATTGAAAGAGAAAAGTGTGAATGCTCTAACGCAAAAGCACAAGCAGCACCCACTGCAAAACATTGAAGTATCGAGGCTGGAAGAAGCTCCTTGTCTTGATGCTTAGTGACCGGCCACCTGTCACCGCACACTTTCATACTTTTAGCCCAGCTTCCCTGACACCACTGTCTGAATCAATTACAATTTCTCTCCATACAGTGGGAATGGATGAAATTATTAACAAACATTTGGGAACAAAATTCAAAGCCCATCTTGTTTGTGCCAGATTACCTCTGGAAATTGCTGAAAATGTGTTTGTAAATGTTTAATAAAATTCACAGAGCCAAGAAATGTGCCTGCCATGCTTGGGTTTTCTTTTTCCAGGCTCAGCACCCGACATGGGTGATGTCTAAAAAAGATGCCAGGCCAGTTATAAATCAAGTTTGAAAAACTGGACCAAGTGGGACCATAAGAAGTAACTACCCAGGGCAGTAACAGGAAAGTAACGAACCTGAATTGGCTCAGTGTAACCACTGTAGTGCTGAAACCATCTCGATTAGAAAGGCACAGGCAACAAAAGGCCCACTCATTTGAAATCTAATCTGTGTTAATTAACGCCCCCAAGAATGAAAACATTCTTTATCAGTGTGCAGTTCCTGGCTAGAGCTCTCCCATAAAACCTGGCTCCTGTAGGGTACTGAGGGCTCCTCTCTGTGGCCACTGAGGACTGCACCTGTCTACTCCCCACCCCCCACCGCAGCACAGGTGCCAAGTCCAGGGGAAGGAGCCTATGTGATGCTGGTGAATTTTCAGGGCTAAAACCTACTGCCCTCAAGAGATCCACTGACAGACCAGGAGATGAGAGATGGCAGGTCCGGTCCCCCACTGGGCAGTGTGAATTCACACACACACTCCCTCATCTTCACCCTGGCCCTCATACTCTCTTACACTTTCTGCTGTGAACTGGCTCCCCTCTCCAGGCCACCTTCCTTTCAGTCTTCGTGGCCCTTTTACTCCTAGACACTGACTCCTGTTCCCTTTTGTCCCGACGTCACAACCTCGAGTCCCACCAGCCCTGGAGAAACATGCTACTGTCCCCAAGTGCCTGACACCCGAAGCAGGAGGCATGGGCACCTAGGAGCCCAAGCTGGGCCAGGAAACAGGAAAGAGATGAGAAGCCTGGGACGATCTGGATTCCAAATTGCCCCTGTTTTTACTCAAATGTCTCCTGAGATCTGAGCAGAGGGCAACAGTAAGGGAGACGGGATACACGCACCTCTCACCCCCTACCCCAGCTGGCAGAAACAAGCACTGCAGGAGCCATGAGGTGGGAAAGTGTTTCCCTCGGTTAGGACTAATCCCTGTGAAACCTCTCAAGCAGTAAGTGCCAACTACAAACAGGTGACTGCTGGGTGAAGTGAGGACCCACAGCCCAAGGTGATACTCCACCCCAGGGCCCTGCTCAGCCACAGAGGAGGTGCTTAAATAATAAATAACAAACAACAAAGACTGTAACAGCTACACCCCAGGGCTGAAGTCTCCCAATGCCTCAGGGCAGGAATACTTCCTAGACCCAGGGGGACCTTCACCCCCAACAAGCAGATAGGGACACTGAGGTACACAGGGGCCTGGCCCAGGGAAGGAAAGCAGCTCTCTCTCCAGTTACATGCAAATGCCTTGAACCCAAACCTGTTCTCAAACTTCCAGCTTCCTTTCACCACCTCCACTCCCACGTTACCTGTCTTTCCTCCCCAAGAACAGACCCAGCAGACAATTCCCCCCTCCGCCCCTCTAGGAAGGCCACAGCCCCTTGTGATATAAGGGAGGCATCCAGCTGAAGAGCCAGATTCTCTGAAACATTCCTCATTATCAGCTTTTTCCAAATCCAAAACACAAAGCCCTCAAGTTTTAGAAAAATCAGGTCATTAAGTGAGGTTTCCTTAGTGAGCTCTCCAAACCCCAGCTGGTTTCTCTGTCACTCACAAAGATGATCCAGGCTCCGGAAGAAAGGACAAATCCTTGACAACTCAGCCACAAAAGGCCTCTCAGCAGTTTGAGGGGGTCCCGATGCCAGGCTGTGCTTGACTCATGGGAGAACAAGTCTCACAGAGGGGGAGAGCACCTGCCTCTCACACCTGCCCAGGCCCCTCAAAGGCACTCTGCCTCCCTCGGCTTCCAACCAAATGGCTGAGAGCTCCAGAGAGTTTACAATTACCAGCTACGGGCAACCGGAGAAGTGGCCCAGAAAAGAGGCCCTTCAGCCCCGCGCCCGCCCTAGCCATGCCCAAAGGGGGGCATCCAGAGCTGTCATTCTCCTGGGGATAGCATCTTCCCCAGAGGGGACATATGTTGCTTTTCTCTTGGTCTTCACACCTACCCTGGCATCATCAAAGTGGGAGACAGGATGCTGGCAGAGCCAGCGCGTGTGAGTGTGGAAGGTAACAGCAACCCCACTGTATTCTCCTGGAAGAGGGTGAGAGAGCTGCAGGTTTTTGAGTCACACTGTCTTGAGATTAAATTGAGGTTCTGCCATTAATTAGCTATTAACCATAGACAAGTCATTTACCTCTCTGAGCCTCAGTTCTCTCACCTGTAAATTAAAAGCAGAATTACCTACTTCACTGGCTGCTGTTGAGATAACATGAGTGAAACACCTGGTCCACATGCAGAAGGTGCTTGACGAAAATGTTCTGCTGGGCCTGACCACTATGTACCAGATAGAAAGCAGGAGCCTGCATGACAAAATCAGGCTGACGTTACCCCAGTCCTGAAGGGGAGTAAGTGGGAGAAAAGTAGGACAACCTCTAATCTGTCCTTTTTCCCAAAAAAGGAGGCAGTGAGAAGAGCAGCAGGGCCCTGAGTCTTCTACACTGCCTCAGGGTTCTAGACAGGGCAGCCCGTGCCTTTGGCAGAAGCACCTGATATAAACAGTAGGTTAAGCACACAGGCCCTGGAGGCAGACTGCCTGGGCTCAAAGCTCATCATCTTTGCCTCTTGCTAGGGTGTGATGCTCAGGGTAATACTAGCCTGTTTTCTCACTCTAAATGGGCATTATCAGTGTCCCTCTAAGGACACTGTTGTGAGATCATCTGATTAAAGACCCTTGAAGACAAGTTTGATGGGCAGAAAATGCCCAGTTTCTCCTAGCTGTGGTTATTTTCTTCACTATGCAACCATCACTCCCCAAAACAACTATAAGTCCTCTCTCTTTGCAAACTCAAGTTCTGCCTGCGGCTACAGGAACCTTGATGTGGCCCTTGGGGAGCCTTCCTTGAACTTTTGTTTCTGAGAATCTCTGATGTACCCTCATCTACCCAACACCCAGGAACAACAAAAGAAATCACAGTGCCCAAGACATAGGGCTTGGTCACTGGTGCCTTGGAAACTAGGTGGCACCAAGGGGAGTTGTGAGTTAAAGATATAAGAGAAGCAACTGCATGTTTGTTCCTCTTATCTCAGGACAATCAGAGTGAACCCACACCCGAGAAGAGAGGTAATAAGAGGTAATGAGGAGCAGGGGACAGACCATGACCCTGGGGATGGTCGCCAAGGCCTCTCTTGGATTTAGCCTCCCCTGACCCAGGAGGTACTATGAAAAGACAAGGCCTAGTACACAGTACTGTCCCTGGAGGATGGCTATGTGGTCCCTGTGCAGCTCCAGGTCTGGAATGAGGGTGGTGAAAATAGAAAAGCAGAGAAGCAAGCACCTGACCAGTTAACCGTATTTGATACTCTCCAGATTTCAGCATCTTTTATTTTTAGAGGTATGTGTTCCAATTTGGTTGAGGTATCTGTGGATTCCTTGCTTACTTTAGGACTTTTTTTACCCCTTTTTCTTTTCTGATGGCGGGTTAGGAGTTCAATACAGCTTTACTCAGCCACCTCTAGATTCTAAGCCCTAAATTTAACTCCAAAGAAATCTGTCTTGCCCTACTTCACAATTCCAACTCTCTGAGAAAAATCATTACCTGCTTCTGAAAATCAGAGAGCCCTGACAATGGAGCACCAGGGAGCCATGTCCTCTGCCACAGGGCACCGGGCTGTGGCACCAGAGATATCATCAGCTGACTGGGAAAGGGGGCAAGATGGGGAACAAAAACGGCCCTAATTTGTGGCCTAAATCTTGATGACCATTTCCCCTGGGGGGCCAGGAGAGCTATTTGTACAGCCAGTCAGAATGGCCAGGGTGTGGCCACAGGTGTCCCATTCTAGTAGGTGCCCACAGGGATACAGACAGCTTGGCATCTTATCAGACAAAAGAATTAACTATCTGTCCCTCCACCCCAGTCCCCAGTCTCCACTTGCTTTTTCCTTCTCTTTCTTTTAAGAGACAAGGTCTTGGCTCGGCGCCTGTGGTTCAAGTGGCTAAGGAGCCAGCCACATATACCTGAGCTGGCGGGTTCGAATCCAGTCTGGCCTGCCAAACAACAATGACGGCTGCAACCAAAAAATAGCCGGGTATTGTGGCGGGCACCTGTAGTCCAAGCTACTTGGGAGGCAGAGGCAGGAGAATCGCTTGAGCCCAGGAGTGGGAGATTGCTATGAGCTGTGATGCCACAGTACTCTACCCAGGGCGACAGCTTGAGGCTCTGTCTCAAAAAAAAAAAAAAAAAGACACAAGGTCTTGTTCTGTCCCTAAAGTGCAATAATAATCACAGCTCACTGTAAACTTGAATTCTTGGGCTCAAGCAATCTTCCCACCTCAGCCTCCCAAGCAGCTGGGACTATAGGTGCATACCACTCCACCAGCTAATTTTGTAATTTTTTGTAGACATGGGGATCTCAGTATGCTGCCCAGGCTGGTCTTAAACTCTTGATCTCAAGTAATCTTCCTATCTTGGCCTCTCAAAGGGCTGGGGTTGCAAGTGTGCAGCATCACATCTGGACTTTTTCTTTCTGTTAAGTTTTTTTTTTTCCCTTACTTTACTATATTTGCAATGTTGTACAACACCACTATCTGTTTCTAAAACTTTTTCATTACCACAAACAGAAATGCTGTAACTGTTAGTGAATGATAACTCCCAATTTCTCTCTCTCTCCAGCATCTGAAAAGCTCTAATCTACTTTCTGTTTCTAAGTATTTGACTATTCTAGTTCTCTCATGTAACTGAAATCATACAATATTTGTCCTTTTGTAACTGGCTTCTTTCACTTAGTATAACGTCCTTAAAGTTCATCCATGTGGTGGGATGTGTCAGAATTTCCTTCCTTTTCAGGGGTGACTAATATTCAATTGTACATATATACCATGCTTTGTTTATCCCTTCATCTGGTGATGGAGATTTAGGTTCTTTTCACTTTTTGGCTTTTGAGAAAAATGTTATAATGAACGTTGGTATACAAGTATCTGTCTGAAACCTTGCTTTCAATTCCTTGTGTGTATAGCTACAAGTAGAATTGCTGGATCATATGGTAACTATTTGGAGTTTTGAGGAACCACCAAACTGTTTTCCATAGAAGCTGTACTATTTTACATTTCCACCAGCAATGCACTTAAGTTCCAATTTTCTCCACATCCCCACCAGTCCTTAGCTGTACCTAAGCCCCAGGAAAATAACTCTTCCCTTACGCACCAGGAAGTCTAGTGGGAGTGACTGAAGGACTCCTAGATAATAACAGCAAAGGACTGCAACCCCAGGCATTCCACAAACATCCACTGGGCAACCACTAGCAGAGTTTCATCTAGGTTCCATTCAGTTTGGTAAAACTCTAGGCAAAAAAGCATGAGGCCTGGCAGGGTAGGGCATTTAAAATCTTTTAAATCAGAGCATTTACAATTGGAGGGCCCAGCCAGGCTCGTCCTCTCTGACACAGCACTGGGCTGCAATCCTAGAACATGCATCAGCTAACTCGGGAGAGACCACTGGTCTCCAAAGTACACAGCACTCAATACGGAGGTGCTCCAGATGACCCACTGTAGTTCAGGAAGAAAACAGTAGAATATTCACGTTTATTTTTATATCATCCTTTTAAATAGGCAAGTGTATGTTTCATAGGGCCCAGAAAAGGGAAGTTTGTAGCCTAGAAGTTAGGAGTGTAGCTTTCAAATCAAAGATCTCTGCACGCCTCAGCACCTGTAGCTCAGTGGTTATGGCACCAGCCACATACACTAGGCCTAGTGGGTTTGAACCTGGCCCGGGCCAGATAAACAACGACAACTACAACAAAAACAAAATAGCTGGTTGTTGTGGCGGGTGCCAGTAGTCCCAGCTCCTTGGGAGGCTGAGGCAAGAGAATCACTTAAGCCCAAGAGTTGGAGGTTGCTGTGACTTGCGATGCCAAGGCACTCTATCGAAAGCGACATAATGAGACTCTGTCTCAAAAAAACAAACACACAAATAAAAAAACAAAGATCCCTGAAATAGCATCGCCATTCACTTCTATGGAAAATTAACCAATCACTTTTGGCCTCAATTTTCTCATCTGAAAAACAGCAACATGCTAACACTAGCACCTACGTCAGGGCGCAGTCCACATAAAAGCACTCAGTGCAATACCTGCTGGCACATACTAGCTCTTTTAACAAAGCAGGTGTGATGGAAGATGCACCAAGGCAGAAGGAAAACTCTGGCTAATGCTGGAGAGATGCAGGGGCAGGACCAGAGGCACACGTGTGTGGGTGTTTGTGTTCGTGCTGGACACAGTTATTACATAAATACCACCCCAGGCATTCCACAAACATCCACTGGGCAACCACCAGCATAAAGCACCCTGACGGATGAGGATACAAGTCAGGTGGAGTCCATTCCTGTGGAGCTCGTTCCAGGCGGTGAACCAGGGGACCAGGGAGAATGAGCAAGGCTCAGGGACATCTGGAGTCACCAGCCAGGCTGCAAAAGTGACATTGGGAGCTTATGTTAGAGAGGGCCTGACTGAGATCCAGGGCTGCTAACAAAAGGTACCAAACTCCTGTGGTAATACACACCACTCGGAATCCAAGTGCAGCCTTTGTTTCAGGTTCCCTAAATTTTCCATTCAGAGATTTTATTTTAACCTTTTCTCTTTTCCAAAGCAAACTCTGCTAAAGGACTTTGTCATCTTGGATAATGAAGCAGAAACTCTACTCCTTGCTTTGCTCCTTCAGTTAGCTCCACCCTGTGCTGGCCATGAGGGTTCTGTTGCTGTCACATGCATGGGGCATCTGCCCAAACCATGAATTCTGGCCCCCTTTTCCACTGCAGCCACTTTCACTGGGCCACCCTACCTGAAGAAGAGCTGGCCCAGCACTGTGGCTTCACAAAGTGGTGAGTGACTTCCCAGTTCATCTATAAATGGGATACACATTAAATTACTTTTCAGTGCGTGGTGCCTGTGGCTCAGTGGGCAGGGCACTGGCTCCATATACCAAGGATGGTGGGTTCGAACCCAGCTCCGGCCAAACTGCAACAAAAAAATAGCTGGGCGTTGTGGTGGGTGCCTCTAGTCCTAGCTACTTGGGAGGCTGAGGCAGGAGAATCACCTAGGCCCAGGAGTTGGAGATTGCTGTGAGCTATGACTCCACGGCACTCTACCGAAGGCGATAAAGTGAGACTCTGTCTCTAAAAATAAAAAATAAGTGAAAAATAAATAAATTACTTCTCAGTGACAAGAAGTCAGGCATTAGGGCCTCCAGGAAAGGGCAGCAACGATAGAAGGCCACTGAAACCCTCCTAGTAGGCACAAAATCACTGATTCCAAAAGAAATACAAAAATCATTCCAGGACACATATGCTCTCGATATCCTATTTTATAAATTCCCTACCTTGTGTTTTTTTTTTTAATGGCTGTTAAATTTCAGCTCAGCAACTCACCAGGTACATTATTAACTGGCAAACGCTTTTGTGGCTTTGCTAGTTAAAGTTTAGAAAAGAACATTCCCACTAAAATATAATTTCACCAGTAACACCCGGAACAGTACAGAAAGCATTCCACTAGGGCAAACCTCAACTAATCCATTCCCCATGTCACCTGCCCCTCCCCAGACAATGGAGGATTTTTCTAAGCTGGCTTCTGTTGTCCTACAGCAAAGATAAGCAAAAATCTGGGTGATTAAAATCAGCCATCAGTAGCAAAGGTCTAAGCAATGCTGGTCAACATGAGTCTCTCTGCCAGGCAGGAGAAGGAGAGAGGAGAGCTATTCTATCCCTGGGGCCCATACCTCACAAGCTACAGTGTGAGAACAAGTCACCTCTTGCCAGGGAGGGCTGGCCCCATGGCACCCCAAATCGAAAAGAAAACAGCCCACTACGTACCACCCCCTCCTTGCCTCCCTCCACCGGCTTCCCATCCCTGACACTCAGGTACTTTCAAACTTGGTCCCTCTGGTGGACAGGCCAAGAGTTCTGAATGAATCTCAGACAGGCCCTGGTCCTGTGCCCCCCTGGCACCAGAGTGATTCAGGCATCCCCATGTGATACACAGACTTGCCAGCTGGCTGCTGCATCCTTCCTCTCACCAGCCAACCTCAGCATTGAATCCTAGCCCTTTCTTTAGACCTACAGTCCAGAAAGAGAGGCCCATCCAAAGACGAGGAAGTCATTCTCTATTACTCCCAAGCCTCCCTTGGTGCGGAATGGGGGATCAGGGCATATAGAAAAGAAGAAAGAATGCCTGCAGAGGAGGAGGGAGGATAGAAGGGAGAAGGGGAGAAGGAAGAACAAACAGAATCCCATTTACCCAAACCAAAGTCAAAACCCCAACTGGGATCAGGGGCAGGAAGAGGTACAGAGGGCTGATGGGCTGTATCCACAGGATGTGCCCTAGGTGTCTAAGGGATGGGTTGCCAAAATATTGAGGGGTTTGGCAAACCCACACTGAAGTTAGGCAGCCTCACACATCCTTAACACTCATCAGCACAGGTCTGCTGTCTCGCCTCCCAAACAACCTCAAGAGAAACTTGAGACTCAGTTCTGATGAGTGTCTCAGACTCAGCTCTGCTCTAGACAGACACACATGGTGCACATGAGTCTCCATACTGGGCCACGTGGAAAAAGCTGCTCCCCAACCCACTCATGGGCAAGCCAGCGCTAGGTCAGGCCTCCTTCTGGCCAATGTCTGAGCGCTCGGGGCCTTCCACAGCAAGACTACCCCACTGTCCTCCAGAGCACCTCCGGGTGCTGTGTCCATCTGTTTCTGCCAGGCCATCCGGGGTGGTTCACCCTGTACTACATCCGATTAGCACAATATACTGCCAGAATTGCTGCATGCCTTCCCACCCTCTCTGAAGGACTGCTTTGTGTTTCTTGCTTACAAAAGAATCAAACTATTTTTTCAGCTGAACAACACAGTTTGAAGTCTTCAATAGAGCAGTGGAGGCCAAAAGCCACCCAGCATAAGCCCTGCTGCCACCACCAAGGGCACCCTGCATGCAAAGGTTGGCACGATTGACCTGCAAACTCAACAAGGCTCATAGGGAGCCTTGGGATTTCCAGTCCCCTGCCTGACTTCCCAGGAACATGCTAGTGCCTGGCAGCCTCCAGAAATGGATCTGCTACTGCTTTCTCTAAGATGCCTCTGATATCCATCTATACCAAGAAGGTCTTAATGTCTAAACTGGATTTTACCTACTCCAAGTCCATTTTGGGCTTCAGTAGAAAAACAGACTGACTGATGATGTCCTTCCTGGTAATATATATGAACCATGAATATAACATGAACCAAGAAAACTGACCTCACAGGCCACTCAAAGGAAACTGCAGGAATTTCAGGGTGGGTTGAGGAGGTGGGAGAAGATTCTTCCTCTTTTGAGGCAGCTGACTACCTGGAGCTGTCTCACTTTCCCATCCCCACCCCCAGATGTCAAATGAATTACCTGACTGCAGCGTTCAGAGCTAGAAGGGAGAAGCAGAAAGCCAGATGACAGAATTAGGGCTACAAGATCACAACAGACTAATATTCTGGACCCAATACAGCCATATGAAATCTTAAAAAGATAAGCTGAAAGACCTAAATTTAAGTCCAAGGTCTCTTGGCAAAAGCAGCACAAGGGTGCAGAGACAAGCTGAGCACCAGCACTTGATGTATTATAAATATGATTACATCTTAGTAAGGAACCTATTTTGATCTTAGGTTGCATTAATAGAAGTATAATATTGAGAAAAAGAGAGATGATGTTCCCCCCACTATTATGAGCTGGCCAATCACCAGCCAGTATACTATGTTCAATTCTCCACATCACAACACAATGGACGTGCATTGCTCACGAATGTCCCTTGAACATCTCTCTTCCTTGACAAGGCGGGGGGAAGGTTAGCAGAATTGAAAGCTGGAGAGAACACAGAGCCCTCAAAGCACAAGGGTCCAGCAGTGCCCTGGCAGTTCCCAGTTCCTAGACCGCCTTTCCTTTCCTGTTGAAGCTAGTTTGAGTTGGGTTTCTGTCACTTCCAGTCTGAAGAGCAGACTAATAATACACTCACTTTAAGAGGATTACTAATTAAGCAGAATATGCCCAGAGTGGTGTCAAAGACAGTGAGTAAACTAAAAACCATGTTTCATGAGAGAACAAGAATGACTTTAACTTGAATAAGGGAACACTTAGAGTCACATGGAAACCTCTTCAAATACTTAAAAGGAGAAAACTTGTTCAGTGTGGGGCCAGAGGGCAAACTCAAGACATCAGTGGAGATTACAGAAAGAGGAATTCCTGGGAACTTTGAATAACACAACTGAGCAGATGAATCTGAACCCATCTCCTACTCCATTCCCCACCAGACTCACTGGATTAAAGCAATCCCCTTTCTCATTTTAGTTTCTTATCTTGAAGAAATGGCAACATCCCTAAGCCTTAGCTTTCAATCTGTACAATGGGGATAATAATCCCTCCCTTACCAACTTCGGTATTATTTTTAAGGATCAAAAGAGAAAACGTAAATCAATAACACATTATGAGGCTGGCATCCCAGGCCCCATCAATGACTTTTTTTTTTTTTTTTTTTTGAGACAGAGCCTCAAGCTGTCACCCTGGTCAGAGTGCCGTGGCATCACAGCTCACAGCAACCTCCAATTCCTGGGCTCAAGCGAGTCTCCTGCCTCCGCCTCCCAAGTACCTGGGACTACAGGTGCCCGCCACAACGCCCGGCCATTTTTTGGTTGCAGCCGTCATTGTTGTTTGGCGGTCCTGGGCTGGATTCGAACCCGCCAGCTCAGGTGTACGTGGCTGGCGCCTTAGCCCGTTGGGCCACAGGTGCCAAGCCCATCAATGACTCTTTTAAGAATTTTTTTTTCCTGGCTCGGCGCCTATGAGCCCATCAATGACTCTTTTAAGAATTTTTTTTTCCTGGCTCGGCGCCTGTGGCTCAACGGGCTAAGGTGCCAGCCACATACACCTGAGCTGGCGGGTTCGAATCCAGCCCAGGACCGCCAAACAACAATGACGGCTGCAACCAAAAAAATGGCCGGGCGTTGTGGCGGGCGCCTGTAGTCCCAGC
>CAUYRH010054184.1:0-23049 GCA_963574655.1 Perodicticus potto
CAGCTACTCAGGAGGCTGAGGCAGGAGAATTGCTTGAGCGCAAGAGTTTGAAGTAGCTGTTAACTAGGCTGGTGCCATGTAACTCTAGCCTGGGCAACAGAGTAAGACTCTATCTCAAAAAAAAAAAAAAAAAAAAAAAAACAATTAAAACATCTGACAGTAGGGAGTATAAAGACACGATTCAATGAGATTTCCTATATACAATATGTACATTTGTAAAATTCGATATGACCATATTGAAAAGTAACTGGCTTTACTTGAGTAAAACTGAATGTGTAATTTACCTACGACTTAGAAATTCTAATAGTAGACATATGTCCGAGAGAAGTATGTGTGAAAGATGTGTTATATATAGATTGTTCATAACAACACTATCAGTAATAACAAAATCTGAAAAATATCAAAGTAAGCTTCAATGGGAAATATATAAATGTACTGCATTATACAAACACATATACTATACTGGGAAATGGTAAAATTATTGAATTAAAACTATATGCATAAATCTGAATAAATATCACAAAATTATTTTAAGTGGAAAAGTAAGATGCTGAAGAAGATATATGGCACAGCTTTTAAACAAATTTCGAACCATTGTAAAACAGTACAAAAACCATAGATATATATGAAAAACAATTATAAACAAAAGCAAAGGAGTGATAAATAAATTTTAGACTAATTTTACCCTTGTAAGTTTGGAGAGATTAGACAGAAACTCACAAGCAGCTCCAGCCGTGTCTTAATCATGTAAGTTGACACATGATGCGTTTTGAAAATATTTGTGTTGCTACTGAAAATTTGTATTTATTTTAAACGAATAAATGACTTGTACTTGTATTCAGTTATTCAGTGTATTTTGAGCATGTTATGTACAAAGCTCTGCTGAAAGAAGAGATGAGTAAAATGCCTTCCTTCTTTCACGGAAGTTCCTATTCAGGAGTTTAAAGAGAGCTCTAAACTTTTTCTTTCACGTTCACGGATGGTGAACGTGTACCTTACTGTCACTCTCCCCTCCAATGCTATGGCACATAGCAGTAAGCAGTCAGTGATCTGACCCTCAATACGAGCAGGAGAGTTTGACATAGTACTTCAGGCAGCTATTACTGAGTGATTAGAGTTGACATTCAATTATAAAAGTACATTCTTCTAGCTCTTCCAAACACTTACAGAATCTCAGAAGGAATCATTTCCACATTTCGATGTAAAAGCTTTGATATGCATGAAGGACAAAGTGAAAAACCGTTTACAATAAGCATTTAATCACTTTTCTTTAACGACACTACTTTTCTACTACACTTGGAGTTTAGTAGAATGCATGGTACCAAAAAAATGTAATTATTTTTGTAAAACCTGTTCGAGCAAGGACACTGTTGAAATAGTAACAAACACAATATAAAAACATCTGCAGATAAAATTTTATTTATAATTGGGGAGTTAGATTTCTATACTTGTTCAATATAACATTTTTAGCAAATGGATTTTGACTGGCAAATTTTTGTAATACGTGCCTCAATTCAGTTGATCACACTCTGAAATATAAAGTATCATCTTCGAGTCTAAATGCAAAGTAAAAATGGTAAGGTACTGAATATATTTTTAATATAACTGAAAATATTCATTAGTTATTTTCTAGGTGTACTGGCAGGATTTACTCTGGACTTGGATTTAGAATGCTAGAGAAGAGAAGTAAGACTGGCTTTATCGTTTGGGGCTAAAAACACTGATTGGAGGGTGGTAAATTACTAAAACAAGTAAGTCTAAGAGAGAACTGAGATGGTAAAAAGTCAAACATGAATCTTTTATCACTGTCATAATAATACATTTACTGGGATATAGCAAAAGTATGTTTGCTCTAGTTAACATTACTATCAACAGTTTGAATACCATGGTATTTAAGAACACAGATGTTGGAAGGACATATATAAATTTAAAAGTTTTGTAGTCAGACAATCCTATGAGCTATACCATATTGTCTTATTAGCTTTGCTACCAAACCTCAATTTCTTTATTTGGAAAAAGGAGATGATATCTCTGTCTGGAAAGCATTTTTTTTTTCAGTTTGTTTATTTTTTTTTTATTTTTTAAGAACTAATTGGATACTTCACACAATGACATATCATTACCACCATGTATATTATACTACCACCAACACTTTCTAATTTTCTCTGATTGCATGGTTGGTATTATTAATTTAATCACCAAGAAACTGAGGTTCAGAGAGTTGACATAATGTTCACAATAATACCCAGCACCCAGAGGCATATGCAGAGTTACAATGGAACTTCCTCCATACTAAAGTATTACTTCATAAACCATGTTTCATTCATGATACTACTTTGCTTCTGAAGATGACTGTGCCTTAAGCAGATCAATAAACACCTTTAAGTCTCAGTACATACTTACCGTGTATTAATTTTTAAAATCCAGAACCACAAAGGCGAAGTATTTTCCTCTTCATTCCTTTTACAGATAAACACAATCAGAAAAGGACTGAATAATCACACACAATATAAATAATTAGCAGAATACTAGCAAGAATTATTTACATTAATAAAGACAAGTCTAACTTTATCACAATACACAAAATAGATGACTCATTTATTTCCTCAGTATGATTATCCTTCAGCAATGCCACATTCATCTCGTTCATGCTTAGAGAAAATGTGCATTATCACAAAAGATTTGAGTCTTCCATTCTAAATTCAGACATCATCACTTTTAGTTGATTTGAATTGAAGAATACATCACAATAAATTTAAACTATCTTGACTCATCATACTAAAGAAACAGATAAAAATATTAACTGTTAACAAAAGATCAAGAATGTGGTGTCTGTTTTAATTGAGACTTTAGTGACCACACTCAAGTCTGTATTGTTATACTCTGTGTTAGAAGAGAATAAAAGTAAGGTGATTATTCACAGAATTCAGAAGAAGCAGGATAATTTTCAAAACCACCCATAGAATTTTGGGGAAAACTAGAATTGATTTGATATTAAATATGGTCAAACTATAAGAAACAATAAAATTTAATAAGCCTATAAGAGTTCTTCAGTTAACAAGCATGATTATTAAATAGATGTTCTTTTTTTATGATTTCTCTCACATACTTAGGTCCTTGTCATTGTTAAAAATGAGAATATACACCAGTCATTAACACTGATTGCCATGTATTGCATTTTTTCTTTTTTTCTTTCTTTATTTCTTTTTTTTTTTGTCTGCAAAAGTCTGTTATAAATTAGAAATATATCAATTTTCATCTGGAAATAGGGGAAAATCAAGTTTCTAAATTAAGCACTCTGCTCTAGCACTTGATCTTAAATTGTTATCTTTGACAGACTTTAATTCAAAATTAATTAGATTGTACTGTATCAAAGTTAATAATTAAATTAACTTAAAAGTGAGCTATTCCAAAGTAACATTTAAGGTCTTTTTCCCATTGGAAAGGAATGATTTAAACTCCAGGAAGGTATTATATCTTCTCCTAGGAGAGCAAACTTACCTCTGCAGGAGCAACTTTTTCTTAACTGAAATTTAGTCATAGTTTTTAAGGCATCCTTAAATATGTGTGTGGGCTTTGGGGGGGGGGTCAATATTTAATAAAAAATTATCTAACTCTATAAACTGAAGAGTATGGGAACTGACAATAGAAACATAAAATTAAAACTAAAGGCAGCACCTGTGGCTCAAAAGAGTAGGGCACCAGCCCCATATGCTGGAGGTGGTGAGTTCAAACCCAGCCCCAGCCAAAAACTGCAGAAAAAAAAAAACTAAAAACTATAGTTTACTACAAACCCCAGAATAAACTGCATCTGAAAATAATGTAGAGAGGGAAAGACCTCTGACTTTCCCAGGCAATACTACCTATCGTGACTGTTTGGTAGTTTGAGTTGAGTGCCATACTGCCTTAATTTGAAGGTATATCAAAAGTTATAATAGTTCATATTTTCTCAATTACCCAGTGAATTTAAGATACACCAGTGACTCTCTGTTATACATGAGTACTGTTTTTCTGGAGAATATGATGGATAAATGATAAATCTATTACTTTTTTGAGTTTGAGATATTGGTTACTAATGATGTGGAGATGAAAGGCTTTGGAACCCAATTACAGATTATTTTCCTATCCAAATCTTTTATACATAATTTTTTAGATAATAAAATATATTTTCACATATATTACAGAATCACAAAGGAAATATAAAATGAGCAAGATACCTGAGCCACACTGTTTATATATTTTATGAGCTTATTCATTGGTTTAGAGTGGATTTGTTATACAGTCTTTGGGCATTCTTAAACTCATGGCCTAAAAGAGGGAATGATTTAAACATTAAAAGCAGAATAAGAAAACAGTACACTTTCAAAGGATCTCAGCTTTGTAGCCAAGTTTTTACATCTTCCTCTTTGACTCAATCAGACTAGAATCTCCAATATTTTAAATAAGCAATGTAATGTGATCAGAGTACTTGCAGGGATACCATATGAAACATCTTAAAGGAAGTCTGGTCAAAGGAAGTTTTCGGGTGCTATTGACGCCCGCCCCCCCTTTAAAACTTGATCCCTGTTGCTAATATAATTTTTTACAGCACATGAAAAATTTACAGTCAAAAAAAATTTCTCAAAACCCAAACATGCTCAATATTACTGTTAAGGGTTTCTCCTTTCCTTCAGTTTATAGAAAATTATTTTATTGGTTAAAATAAAGCACCGATTCCATGTGTTAAGCTCTCAGACTTTTCTCTTTCAACAATGGCTACTTTAAACATGGCCAAGTATTTATCAATTGAGTTTTGAAAAAGTGCATGATTATTTGCACAAAGTTCTAAATAAAGAGATCTCTCAGATGATACATTGTGTTCTTATGAGATGGAAGCTCTGATGAAAGAGATTTCTTAAACAGAGTGGTGATTAAACTTGGTCGCACCGTGTTTTAATATTGAAATGAATCAGCATGTTCCTCAATAGAAGCAGCAATAAATTTAATGGCTCTTAAGGTCATTTTACTGTTATTACTTTGCAGTCTTGAGTTTAGCTGAAAAAATTTGCGCCCATATGTAATTTTTCACTTTTGGATTCCAAATATAGACCATATATGGGCACATTTAACCAATTACTGAATTTTTAAATGATTTTTCACTTAGGGGCAAAATAGTATTACCACTTCATACCAGATTATAAAGAAAAGCCTATTTCTAGCGGAACTTTGACTTTATGAAAGTAGCAACGTCTGAGAATCATATGAATGGGCTTCACACTCCATGTGAGGCGGGGGTGGATGAGAACATGGTGCTTTGTCCTTGGTAGAAAAGTCTCCTGTGTGTGTCTGCAACTCAGGGCTTCCTTGTAGAGGAAGGAGGAGGATGTGTCTCAATACAGATATGCCGATACTAAATGTATTTCTGTCACACCACTGAAATAAATAACCTGTATTCAATTTTTATCGTAAACTTTTAAGTAAACATTTTGTTAAGGTCATTTTCAAGCAAATATGAAAGTAGAGACAACAATATACTAACCCTCCCCACCTACTGGATTTTCAGCTTCCACAATTATTAATATTTGCATACAGTCCTCACATCTCCCTCCCCCATATTATTTGGAATAAAACTCCAGGCCACATGCAGTTTTATACATAAATACATCAGTGAATATCTCTAAAATAGAAGGGCTATTTATTTATTTATGTATGTATTTATTTTCGAGATAAGAGTTTCACTTTTTGCCCTCGGTACAGTACCCCGGCATCATAGCTCATAGCAACCACAAACTCTTGGATTCAAGCAATTCTCTTGCCTCAGCCTCCCAAGTAGCTGGGACTACAGGCGCCTGCCACAATGCCCGGCTATTTTTAGAGATGAGAGTCTCACTCTGGCTCCGGCTGGTCTCAAACTCGTGAGCTCAGTTATTGCACCTGCCTCAGCCTCCCAGAGTGCTAGATTATAGGCGTGAGCCACCAAGCCCAGCTTTAGAAGGACTTTTTTAAAAATGTATTTTTAATTTCTAAAAATTATATTTAATTGTCATCTATGTTGTTAATTACAAAAGTTTTGAGATAACAAAAATCAAGAAACATAAAGTCCATGTAAGGAAATGAGTGAAGCCCTCCCAGCAACACCAATAAGCCAAGTGTGAAACCTGCATTGGTGAATCACAGAGGACATATTTCTTGGAAGTGAAATAATAGACCATAACATAGTCTGCATTCAAAGTTTTGAGTGACCCACATCTGTCATGCTATTTTGAAAAAGTGAATTAAAAAACCTTCAATACATTATCATACCTAAATTGTTTTAATTTCTTAGTGACATTAAATATTGCATCAGTTTGCAAAGTTACTTGATTTTTCTGTACTATTTTAAAGAGTTTATGTGAAACCATGTCCAAATAACTTTGCATATCGCAATGGACCAATATATTTCTTATATCTCATTATGATAGGGTGTTCATTGCTAGACCATCATTACTTCTATGCCGTCTCAGTGGACAAAACTAAGAAATATGGATATAGAAACCAACTCATATATGCACACAAATCTATAATTTGTTCTGTGTCTATATAAATATCTCTATATTTATATAAAACTAAAGAAGAGTTCAAACTGGTATCTTTTACTCCAATCCAGAACAGCATGATTCATTCTGGGTTTTCCCCTCTGTACTTCCTCCAACTGTAAGAAGCCTGGCTCCTATTACCCAACTCCGTTTACAGTCATGCATCCTTTAACAATGGGGATGTGTCTTAAGAAATGTGCCAGAAGGTGATTTTGTTGTGAGAACGTCATAGTGTACTTACACAAACTAGATGATATAGGCTACTATGCCCCTATGCTGTATGGTATAGTCTCTTTACTGTTCCCTAAGCTATAAACCCATACAACAGGTTACTGTACTGAATAGGGTAGACAATTATAACAGAATAGCGTACTGAATAGGGTAGGCAATTATAACAGAATAGCAAGTATTTGTGTATCTAGACATATATAAACATGGAAAAGATAATGTGCTGCACATTACAATGGCTGTGATGTCACTAGCTACTAGAAATTTTCACCTCCATTATAATCTTATGGGCCCACCATGGTATATAAAATATGGTCATCATGGACTAAAATGTCATCATGGGCACATCTTTGTTTTATTCTAGTGTACACATGCAACAGTTTCAGAAATGTTAACTGTACTCACCTGAGAAACCTTACCAACTAGGGGACAGTGTTTCTGTGCAGATCAAAACCAACTTTTTCTGAAGTTACTCAAACCATCATTTTTGTTTCCCCATCTTGTTCAGTACTGTGTGCCAGGTTAAGATGCCAAGTTTGTGGTAACTTGTTGCATAGCAATAGAAAACTAAGACATCCTTGTCTTGCAGAGAAGTTTTGGTTGGCTGATTTTGTGACTTCATAGGTCCTAGATGCCATAATTATTCGCACTTCTTCCAATTTGTTTGCCGTCACCAAACACTGGTGCTTACAAAGACTACATCCTACCTCAGCTGTTGCTCAACTAGTCCCAGGACCTCTCAGTGAAAATGGTGGTGAATTTGTGGTCCACAAGACCTTGATGATTTGTCTTCCTCTAGTAGAATTTCGAGCTAAGGGACACTTTGCCCATTCTATTTCCTGTTAACATTTTCTAGGTTTTGACTTTTCTATCTTATTTTTCTGTTTCTATGGGTTCTGAAAGAGGCTCAATAACCATATTAACATCTCTGCCATTTTCTCATATTTTGATGTTTCTATTTTTTTACTATTGGGCTTGCATAGGACTCTTGTCATCATCAAAAAGATGAGATGAGATAACTATGGTTCTTGATAGTAACACCGCCAAGGCATCATAGTTTGTTAGAGACAGAATTAGAACCAGAGACTCCTGATTACCTAAACAAATACATACTGCACACTCTGTTGCTTCTCTTAGTAACCTTCTGAAATGTCTTCTCTTTCTTGATGCGGGGAAGGATTTTTGCTCTCAAAATGCATCCAGATTTTTTTTTAATCAAATATTCCAGGATGTAGAATTTCACAAGCAAAGACAGATGAATGTGACAAGTCTGAAGATTTCCTTTTTCTGATGATGAAGTATCTGGATTGTTTTTTAGTATAGTGATTTAACTTAATTCTCAAATTTTAATGTGCATGAATCACTTGGAGATTTTTTTAAAATTCCAATCCAGTAAGTCAACAAGCTCCTAGGTGATGCTAATGTTGATGATTTTGAAGCTCACCTTGAGTAACAAGTGCCTAGAAGACCTACTTTTGGGTTTCATGTATGAGAGTTGCATATTTTATGACTTTATAAAGCAGTTCAGGAGAGTGAAAGATGGAGGAACTATTGCATAGTCTCCATTAAATTCAAAAGTATTTATGGACTAAAATATTAAGAACTATTTCCCTGTATGATACAGTTCAAATTCTTTTGGGATAAATATAAAGTACTTAATAAGTACTTTCTCATTTTCTTTGGGATATTCCATATTCTTTGGGATAAATATAAAGTACTTAATAAGTACTTTCTCATTTTCTTTGGGATATCCCATATTCTTTGGGATAAATATAAAGTACTTAATAAGTACTTTCTCATTTTCTTTTCCTCAATTGCCTTTTAATTTTCTTATAGTACAGTCATGCCCAGAATTTATCATAAACTCTAGAATCATAGAATTTTTGATAGCTACCATTTCCACTGCAAATAGAATTAAAATATTATTTTGTTCTCACAAATTACCTTTTATATACTTTCATTTATTCTTTCAGCTAACATTAATAAATATATCATTTATGTTTTATGGTAAGTCTTAGGAGTCTGAAATATGCATTAGTTTTAACTTGTGACATTACTATAATTATTTGTTAAAGATACTTTGCTTTAGAAGAATATTTCTCTTAAAGCCAAGTGATTCAAATTCATTATTTGAATAAGTAGATGGTGGAAAGGAAGGATGAAAGGAATAAAGAGAAGAAAGGAAAGAAAGAAAAAAGAGAGAGAGAGAGAGAGAAAGAAAAGAAAAGGAAGAAAGGAAGGGAGGGAGGGAGCAAGAAAAGAAGAAAGGAAAAAGGAAAGAGGCAGGGAGCAGGAGAGGGAGGTAAGAAAGGATGAAGCAAAAAGAAAAACCGAAGAGTAGGTGATGCATTTCCACTGAAAAATGTAGGAAGTTGTGATATTAGTTAGGAATAATACAAATTGCTGGGACTGCATTTATCACTTATAAAAGATTACAAGATACAATTTTAAAATACTTTTCAAAAATGATGTTTTATAAAATCCAAAATTTTTATGAGGAAAATTTTATTGGGAACCACCATATTTCTTTTTTTTTCTTAATATATAATAAGAAAACTATTGAGAATAAAAATAACATAGTTTCCTTTCAAATTTCTGATTTGAAAGGAAGCTATTCAATAAGATGGGCAGACAGTAATCAAGATTATTGAGTGGAACTGACAATTCCTTATTAATAAAAAGTTTAATTTGCTTTTCCCACATACATCTAACCATTGAGTTTATAGAGGTGTCGTATAGGATGCACGGATATGGGCTTATAATTTGAAATGGACCGAGTTCATGGTGGAGTGGTATTCAGGGGTGTTTTTGCTGAGTAGACACATGCTTTCCTTGCTAGGGCCCTCAAACAGATATCGAGAATGTGGGCAGAGTAGGAAACACTAGAAGGAAAATTTGTAGTTTGATCCACATAACACCGAACAGTAGAAGAGTCCCTTTGCTTTGTAGTCCCTACAATATGTGTTCCATGGGCTGAAGTAAAAATAAATAATTCCTATACCATGTTAAACCATTGTGAGGAATATAGTAAAAGCCAGATTGATAACTAAGAGCAAATAATAATACCTGAAATAATTTACTAAGACTACTTACAAAATAACTTGCTAAATCCATGCAAAGGCATCGGAAGTTTCATTTCGTGGAATGTTTGAAGAGAATACTCCTTGTCCACCTCGGTGTGTTTAATCTCCTCCTTCTCATTGTACCAAGGTCTGGCCTCATTATATTCATGTGATTCCTGGTGAACTGAAAAGAAGTTGCATAGTACCTTGCCATTATTAATCACCGCCTCTATTGTCAAGAGCTATTTGCAGGTATTTTAGCTCATTCTATCTAAAAATTATTCTGATGTATTTATGGTTTGCTCTTCTTTTGTACTACAATTTGGTACATGAAAATGGTGCTCTACAAATCAGAGAGCAGTGAAAGTAATAATTTGTCCACACAAATTAGACTCTGATGTACTACCATTCTCTAACGTCTCTGATGTTCGTCTTTGCATCAGCAACCACTGTGGATTTTTTTAGATGTGCAAAGAAAATTGCAGCTATTTAAAATAACCCAGAGAGGGAGAACGATAGGCAATATCCTAACTACCTTAGCCCTTTACATTTCAGCAGCCTTGTTGCCAAGGAAACCACCTGGGACTTTAGGGAAATTTGTAGATATTTAAAATGGATTGTGCCTGTATATAGACACTTGCACAATTCACATGACAGAATAAAAAGCATCCAGCCCAAAAATATTAAGCCTAGAATTGCAAGGACTGAGGATGGGAAATAAGAAAATGCAATGGTTTATTCACTTACATGCCAGCACGTGTGATGTACATATATGGTATTTCAGATTATTATTAGGCTAGCCTGTTTGTTCTTTTTTAAGTAGAAACTTTCTGGAATAACACACAGGATATATAAACCTATAAACCTTCCATTTTCATTCGTATCTGTGATTTGTAATTTTAACAATGCATCACCATTTTGACAATTAATTCCCAAGGTGTATATTTTAGTTTTTAAAACTGAAACAAGGAAGTAGATGAATTCCTTGCTGGGGCTCTGCTGGAAATTGACAGAATTCTATTTGTGTGAAGACATGGATCTTTACTTACAACACTGTAAGTAAAATGCAGATATTAGAAGAGAACGGAGAAGGGGTGACATATAAAAACCCTTGAGTGCATTTCAGTTTCTATGCATTTGTGCCTGCCTTCTTTTTATCCCTTAACAAATTTCTGCTGAAGATGGGATATTCCTAGTGAAAAAAATTGACTGCAGAATAAAAAGCAGATATACAAATTGACTTCCAAATATTATTTTTACATGTCCTCACGGTTAATTTTTGAAGCTATACTCAGAGTCTTATTCTCCCAAGATGGGCAGATTGACTTTTCTGGACACTGCCCTCTCTGCCACACGGGAGATTCAGCTTCAACATGAGTGTTTCAGGAACTCCACAGTCCCCATCGGTTTACCTTCACGACTCAAGAAGCTCTGTGCAAAAGGTGTGCAAAGCAGCAGGACTCTTCCGTGACAATGTACATGTTTGTTTTAACAAAGATTTAACTGATGGATGGTAACATGGAGCACCAACCTTCCTTCCATAGTTCCTGAGTGTGAATAAAGAAAACCTGTGGAGTCAGAAGTTAAAGACGGTGCAGTGGTTAATTCTGACGTGCCAACTCGACTGAGGCACATGGTACCTAGATACTGGGTTAAGCACCACCATTCCAGGTATGCCTCAGGCTGTTTCTGAAGATTACCATTTGAATTGGTAGACTGAGAAAGCAGAATGCTCTGCCCAATGTGAGTGGGCACTATTTATTTAGCTGAAGGCCTGAATAGAACAAAAAGCTGAGTCAAAGAGAATTCACTCACTCTACCTGACTGTCTTCATGTCAAGACTCTGATGTTCTCCTGTATTTAGGTTCACACTCAGACTGGAACTTACACCAGTTCTCCTGGGACTCCAGTTTACTGATCTCAGATCTTAGGACTTCTCAGCCTCTATAGCTACATGAGCCAACTTTTTATAATAAATGTCTTTACACATATATACATATATGTGTATTTATAATGTGTGTATGACATTGTATATTGTGTATGTGTATATATAATAGTTTATATATGTGTACATATATCCTATTGATTCTATTTCTCTGGGGAACCCAGACTAATACATATGTGTAACTCAAGAATATATAGTTTTAGTATCTCAATAATTCAACATATGAAGTATTATGATTTTAATCATGTATATTCATGAACATGTGCTTACAATAAAATATAAACATTTACATAATCATAAATTTACATACTGGCTGAAGAATCATAATGAGCCCAGGTGACCAACTTTTTCTATCCCAAACTCCTTCTTAACTTATTAAAATGATAGTGAAATTAGAGAATCCATGCTTCAGTACTCAAAGTTAAAGATAGGTACCATTTATCTAAAAATAGCACAGAGGAATTTCAGCTAGATGTTTTCCAGATAAAGTTCAATTGAAAATTCAAAACACCAGTACAAATGGAAGAAAAAGTATCCAATGTATACATCCCTAATATGAGGCAAATTTATATCTTTCAAGTGTAGGCTATAGCCCACTTATTGCACAAGAAGATAGGGAAAGGGGAGAGGGAGGGAAGGGGAGGGAGAGGGAGGGTAGGGGGAGAGAGGATAAAGGGCGGGATCACACCTGTGGTGCATATTTGAAGGGTTAGGAGAAAACTTCTAAATACGGATCAGAAATGTTCTCACAAAGTAATGATAAAGTCTCTTGAATGTTATCGCAATCAGGTTGATGAAAATATTTCCGATTGTATCTGAAGCCCGTACACTGTACCCCATGATTGAATTATTCTACACAGCTATGATTCAATAAAAATAAATAAATAAATAAATAAATAAATAAACACCAGTACAACAAACACAGCAATGGTTTGCCTTGCAATTTCTTTGTCCAGTGAGAATGGTAACATTATAGGTAAAAAGTAATTTCATGAGGAAATCTAAGAACCTATGTAAGTAAAAGTGGGCACAAACTGCTGATTTCCCCCTCTTTGACATGATGGCAGGCCTAGTACCAGTCACAGTGGCCACCAATACCAACTGGACTGGAAGAATAAAAGGTTCATATGCTTCCTTGATGTTGAAGAAATATTAGTAATTGATAATCATCTCACCATTCAAGGGTGAGAGGAGAGGAAGAAATCGTAACATGTAGCCTATTCACAAAGTGCACACAATACAAGGAAGTGAGCAGAGCACCTCAAAATCGCAGTTAAAAACTTACTTTAAACAGTTTTTTTAAAATCACAGAATAAAGAAGTAGAATTTAGAAAGTGTCTGCTTTGTCTTGCAGTAAAAAGAAAAAGAATTGAACACCATGAAACAAGAGATGAAAGATGAGGGGCTAAGACAACAGACTGAGATATAAATGGAGCTGGCTGGGAGCCAGACACAGGGCAAAAGGCGCTGAATGAAATAAGGGAAAAATGAAAGCAAACGCAAGATACAATAACTAATTTTAACACCGCTTTGAGAGCAGGGGAGAGAAGGATTCATATTGTAAAAGCTGAATCAGTGATGTGCAAGCTGAACTTTTGAGCTTCTTAATTTTTTTGATAGTAAGCTAAAATGAATTTCTCATAGTTATCTAAATTTAAAAAAATCACAAATATAAGAGTTTCCAGAGAAGGAGGACAATGAGAATGATGGAAGAAATTGATATATTTTAAAAGAAACAAATAAATAAAAAATAACCACCTCATTAAAGCAATAGTAAAGTATAATCTATGAAGTTGAAAAATCCATAAGTAGTACAATAGAGCAAGCAAGTAAGAAAAAAAGAACATAAAATATATGAACAAGGAAGAGCCAAAAAATAGCAAGGGGAAATGGATACATAGAAACACAAGAAAGAAATGCCTATGCTAATATTTTGAAGTTTACTGAAATACATATTGCTCTAGGAAAATATAAGCTAACAAAAAATGATCTCCCTAAAGTTCAATGCTTTTTTTTAAAAAAAAAGAATAATCATGAAGGATATTGAATAACTGATTCCTTATTTCTGAAGGAGTGTTTTCAGATTCATTTGGTATTATAGTCTCTTCCAAATTCACAAGAAACAAATGATTGTTTCCTGGAAATGATTCAAGGGGATAAAGAAAGAAAAAAGAACTGTTAATTTGTTTTCTAGAAGATAACCATTTAGCAAAAACTGGCAGAAAAATTAAAGATAGAACACATTGAAAATATTCTTAATGAAACACTAGCAACCCCTCCCCCAAATATTACTAATCAAGTGATAAAAATATAACCAAGGATGTTCTCATCTTGTGTGATTGTAAGGAACCAATGTTAGAAAACTCTCTTAATATGTAATCATTCTTACAGGTTCTGAAAAGAATCTTCAGTATTCATTCCTGATAAAAATGGTATTAGCTACCAGAAAAACAGAACCTTCCTTAAGACTATAAAAAATTACACAAACCCTCAATAGTGTAATGATGTCAGTTCTCTCCAAAATGATCAACAGCTTTATTTCAATTTGGTCAAAATCCCAGCAGGGGTGTGCGTGTGTGTAAACTAACAAGCTGATTCGAAGATATATACGGATAAACCAAGAATATACCCAAGCCAATATAAAAAGATGTTTGTGGATTTTTTATTCATGTATAACATACAGATTTATAATATAAAATGAGCAAGTGTCATCTACTTAAAGAAATTGAATAAGGGATCAGAATTAAAGTAAAACTATAAGATCATTAAAGGCAACACAGACATTTTAAGAAACAACTAAATGGATATCTGAAAAGGTCACAATAATTAAAATTTAAAAAATTAGAAAACAGATTAGACACAATTTAGGAGATTATGGTGGTCAGTTTTATATGTGGAATTGGCAAAGCTATAGTCTTTGATTATTCAATCGAGTACCAATCTAGGTGGTATTGTAAAGGCAATTTGTAGATGTGATTAAAGTTTATAATCAGGTGACGCTAACTAAGGGACATTTTTCCAGATAACCTGTGTGAATCACATGGAAGTTTTTAAGAGCAGAACTGCAGTTTCCCTAAAGAAAAAGAAATTCTGCTTATACAACAGCAGCTTCCACTCATGCCCAGAGTTCCAGCCTCCCCTTCCTGACAGCCTGCCCTATGGATCTGAACTTGCCTGCCCCCATGTGCCATAAGCCAATTCTCTGCAATAAATCTCTTAGTTATATATCTCCTTGTTCTGTTACTCTGGTGGTGCCTTGTGGCTGATAGATGATTAACAGATTGAGGAAGGATCTGAAAGTCCACAAATGCAACACAACAATAGAAACCCTGAAAAAAAATAGTTAAGAAATATGAAAGATGGAAAATGAACAGCCAATATAAATTTTTATTATGTTCAGAAGAAACAATAAAGGGAATAGGGAGAGGAAATACAGAAAAAAATATTGCCTATATTTTTTCCAGAATTGGTAGAAGATACTGTGATGGTTAATTGTATGTGTCAACTTGGCTCAGCTGTGGTGCTTAATGTTTAAGTCGGTGTGCTCAGAGTAAAGTTAGACTCTCTCCATCGATAGGCAAGCCTCATCCAATCAGTTGAAAGTCATAAGAAAAAAAGGCTAAGGATGTCTAAAACGAAGAGGAATTCTGCTTCTAGACAGCATTTGAACTCAAGCTGCAATATCACACATTCCCTGGGTCTCCTACCTACCAGCCTTCCCTACAGATTTTGATCTTGTCGGCCTTCGCAGCTGTCTGAACCAATTGCTTAAAATAAATCTCTTTCCCAATCTCTCTTTCTGCTCTTACACATCTTGCTAATAAAGATATTAACAATTAGCTTAAAGAAGCTAAGTATTCCAAGATAAAATGATATTCACATTTTCATGAAAACTATAAATCTCCAAGGAGAAAAAATAACAATTCAAAAGTAGTCAGAAAAAAATTACCTATAAATGACCAATAATTAAAGTGATGGCTGGCTTCTCAAGGCAATAAATGTAAGTATAAATAAATAAATAGAATTTTAAAATAAATAACAAAGACAAAAAAGTCTTGCAAATGCCATATGATAGCAGTAAATACAGTACTGCACATTTTAAAAATTTATGTTTTAAGGAAAAATGCTATTATCCAAGAAAAAGAAACTTAATAAATTAATTACTGTCAGACATTCACTAAAGGAAAAATCTAAAACACATACTTCCCAAAAATACCAGAAAAGTAGTTCTGGAAGGGAATCTATTAAATGTTAGGAGAAATGGTGAGAAAAACTAATTATAAACTTCCTGATAAACTGCAAATATATGGCTGATGACATAACAATGATGCCTAATTTGTAATCTTAAAAATTATGGCAGAACAGAGAATCTTGGCTACCATATCAAGTAAATCTGATGGATTTAATAAGTTTAAAAACATGTTTCAGGAACAAAGTAAAGATGTTGCTGCAACTATATCACTTCAAATACGTATACTAAAATTTGTAAGAAGAAAGTAGACTAATGCATGTAGATTTATAACCAGCGAGAAAATAACAAAGAAGAAGGAAGAAGGGAAGGGTGCAAAGAGAGATCGAGAGAGGGGAAGTTGAAAAAAACAGCACAAAACAAGATGATGAAATGAATGTAGTAATCACCATTGACCTGAGGGGCAAAAAGTTCGAATTGAAAGGTTTAAAAGTAAAGTTGACCAATGTACTCTGTCTAAGAAACATATTTAAAAAACGAGCGCTCAGAAAGATCAACATTAAAAGTCTGGGCATAATTAAGAGATCAAACTACATAGTAATTTTGGAGTTCTCCAAAGAAACAGAACCAATAGGCTATGTAGAGATATACAGAAAGAGATTTATGAGGCTGTGGAAACCAAGAAATCCTGCCATCTGCCACCTGCAGGCTAGGGGCCCAGAAGGCCCGTCAGGTATTGCCAGTCGGAATATGAAGGCCCAAGGATTGGGCATCAATGGTGTAAGTCGCAGTCCAAATCTGAAGGCCTGAGAATCAGAAATACTGATGTTTGAAGGCAAAAGATGGATGCCCCAGTCCAGCCAAGAGTAAATTCATCCTTCCTGCACATTGTTCTTTTATTTGGCCCTCAATAGACTGGATGATGTCCACCCACATTGACGAGGACGGACCTTTTACAATGTCTACTAATTCAAATGCTCATCTCTTCCAGAAAGGCCCTCACAGACGCATTCAGACCTAATGTCACGCCAGCTCTCTGGGTGTTTCTTGGGTTAGTTCAGCCAAGTTGACACATACAATTAACCATCACAGGTAGCTCAGGGCAGAAGGGTTATACCCGGGGAAGGGCTAACTTGGAAGGCAAAAGGCACACCTCAAGGCTGGATGTCAGACCTTGTTGAATAAGGTGTAATTCCAGGCCCTGGATGGTGCGAATTCATTGTTCCTTGTTCACTGGATAAGCAGAGAAAAATCCTTCAGGAGCAGGTGGTGCTGTTGGTTGTGTCTGCAGAGGGAGGATGAGTGTGGGGTGCCCTGCTTCCAGGAGCACAGGGCACATGTCAGGAAAAACACAGGAGGAAACCTCTGAATTGTAGGGAAACCAAGGCCAGTGGACATTAAGTGTCTAACAATTTTATTTTTTCCTGGACACTGATGAAGTACAAGCATTCAGACACGGGCAGGGAAGCGAGTGTCCTCGCCCTCATGGGGCCAACAGTTTAGGCACTCTATAGAGGTAACAACGTACTACACTCCAGAAACAATACCTAATATTCAAGATAATAATTCAATTGTCTCTTAGCTTTTCTCTCATCTAGTTTAAACACACAATTTCTTTAGTTTACTGAAGTGGTAAGTAGAGCGACTCTTAGGACGTTTGATGTGGAAAGACACTTTTAAAATAGCATCCCTTCCAGCCCGTTTCTCCTAAGCTATCACTTCAGCCTTCAAGTTATGTTTGGGAGCCGTCTATGAACAGAAAGGAACATATTCCAGAAGTGTCCTTGTTAATCAGAATGTCACATGAGGTAGAACTAAAAGCCTTCTTACAAATCAATGTTACATCTTTTCTACCCCTTTGGCTAAGTCACCTGTCTGTGGAGTATGCTATTTACGAAGATAGGTGTTGTAATCTAGAAAGTCACTGGATTGATTGCTGATTATTCCTTTGTCTTCGCTGTTTTTCACAATGAATTACTCTGATTTTCAGAATCAAATTTTCTTCTTTAAAGAAAAACTGGAACATTATTCTATTCCCTAATTCTTCCACAAATTATCAAAAGAGAGGACTTTTATTATCTCTCATTTTCTAAGTAATTTTTTCAATTAAATCCAGTTTACATCTCTGACTTTTTCCACTTCACTGATTCTTTTTTTGCATATTGGATTCAGAATGCTATCTATTTTTTTTTTTCTGAAGCACATATGGTAATAAAAGTAGCAACTAGGCATTGATTTCCTAAATGCTAAATGCCAAGAACCGTACTATATGAATAACATATATTAAATGTAATCTTCTTGACATTGTTATCAAGATATTCTTAGGCCCCTTTTATAAATGAAGAAATTGATGTTCATAAAGGCTAAGAAGCATGTAACAGAGCTACAATTTCACGTATTCCCTCTTCAAGTTCTGTTCATTAGTTTGACATTACTCTAACAAGCTAAATTTTTCTTAACATCTTTTTCTGTGTTCACTTAAAAATATGAGGAATGATCAGAATGTTTGCCATGACTCCCATTTGATTGCATATGGATAGCACACTTAATGTCGTTATTCTTAAGCTTAAAATATTTTTTAGAATCCCTTTACCTGTTTTATTTTGAATATGCTACAAAGAACAAAATTGTGTCAAGGGATATTTGTCCAACGTTTTGTCAGCACATTGGAGACAGATCTTAAGTCAACACGATTCATGGGAAGAACTGATCTTGTCTCCCTCATGACCTTTTTGACTGATCCGGCTGAATTATGGGCACTGCCTCTGAGACTCAGTTTCCTCATCTGTTCATGGGAGGAAGTGGACTTAAGAACTTGAAGTCTGTTTCAACTCTGGGATCTTTTGTTGCTTTATACTTCTCTATTCTAGAAGAGTAAGTTATGTTTATTATAGTCATGAAAGATGACTTAGGTGGGTTTGAGCCAGTCCATTCAAACCATTGCTTTTGTAGGTATATGTAGATGCAGTCAAGTGGAGAAGGAACTAATAACTCACAGCAACACTGCATGAGGGTGAGTAGAGAAGGTGCAGTTTTTATTTGACCAGTCTAGAGCACAGCTATGTGTATGCTCTCTTACTCTACTTAAAATTCTCTTATGTTTTTGTCCAACAGTGACCTGCTCTATTTCATATATGAAAGCTTCACATTAAAAGAATATGAGGTAGCAAATATCTTTACTGAAACGCTGTTGGCAGCTGAAATCACTGACAACTTCCTGGCTGTGATTCATAATCTATATTGGTGCCTTTGAGACAGTGGGCTATTGATTTTTCTCTGTCTATAATCCAAGACCATATACAGAGCTTGTTAGACATCTGTGGGAATATAAACTGAGTTTTGATACAAGTTAGGAAGGTTCTCTTAGCAGGGCACTTAGTTTTGGTCTTAGAAAAAAATCTTTACGCAACTGGTGAACTTTTTAAAGACAAATAATTTAATATAAGCTGCATCACAGGCTTTGGAATAGAGAATACCATGCATTTTGTGTTGGGTTTCTTTTTTTTTCCCAGCGTTTAAACATAATAACTTTTTTCAGTAGTTAGCAGGCTGCCTATTAAATAATGATCGAGGCTTTTTCTCTTTATTATATATAAGAATACTTTTTATTTGATGAAACTAAGTCAATTTAAGTTGCTTTAGGGAGATAAATGGAGGACATAAATCTAAATGAACTGTAAAAAGTCTTACAGTATTAAGTACTGAGCTGTTTATAATAAATGAACGGTACTTAAACACATCACCACTATTCCAAGACCTGAAAAATGTTGTACCTATTTCTAAACCATTGTGTAAATGTCTGATCAAAAATACACATTTTTTAGTAGACATTTCAGAGACCAAAAGCAAAAAGCATAAGTTTTTCCCAATGCTAGTTTCTTAAAAAACAAAGTAATGTTCATCTACCCTGACACTTTCGAAGGACTAGGTATCACTAAGTTGTAGGCACATTTCAGTATAAAGCAGAAAACAAAGAATATTCAAAAGTGACTGACTGCTGTTCCAAAATGTATTTCTAGACAAAATTATCTAAGTAAAATGTGCTTTTTGGATTTTTTGTATAATACTCAATTTTATTCTATTTTTATCAAATATTTTATCATAATAAAGATGATCATATTTAGAGATAATATGTGATGTGCTAAGAACTCTTTAAAATGCTTCACCTGGATTACTCATTTAATCTTCACAGTACTTCTGAAATGATTATTCAGATGGGGACACTGAGACAAAAATATGCCAAATATCTTACTCAAGGTCACACAGCTAGTGAAGGTTGGAGTCCAGAAACAAACCCAGGAGGTCTGAACCAGGACATGATACTCTTAGCCTGCCTGTCCAACTTCCCTTAGAGTGTTTCAGGCAAACTAAGGGCAAGAATTTCTATGGAGTCACCTTTGTGTCGCCTGCAGCATTTAACATATTACCTCGTACAACGATTCTCGGTAAATACTTATTAATATAAATTGAATCATAGAGAAAGTATGTAAGGAAAATAAAATTAACTTAGACAAAGAATAATCAATGTTTAGTCCTTTGTGACCTGAGATGCACAACTTAGAACAGTGTTCAGATGCAGCCATGTATCCCGTCTCAAATTGTCTAATTCTTTCAAATCCTTTAGCTTGTGATTTTTGTAAGTTCAAATATTAAAAATAATGAAAATTTTGTTTCAAATATTTTAAAAATATTAGCATAATAGTAAATTTTTTTTCAAACTGTATAGCCATTCTTCATTCTATCGCATCTGACAGGCTGAGAGTCACTTAATTTCTATACATACCTCTTGTTGGTAAACTTACTTAGTTTTACAAATGTACTTGTAAATCTTCATAAGTCTATTAAATTAGCCATTGAAGAATAATAACATGTAAAACACCACAATGCCAAATAATCATTTTAAGTTCATAAATTAGGAATTCACTAACAAAGAGGCTAGCAAAAAGCTGTGATTCATCAAAGAGCAAGCAGACGTTCATCTAAAAAGATAATTCTCCTAGTACTAAAGAGGGAACACGGGGAAATAACAGCAACAACAAAAATTGCACAGCGGTAGAAAGAAAACGCTTCCAATTAAAAGACAATCTCTGAAAATCATTCACCACAGGAACCAAAATAATAATAATAATTTTAGAAAACTATTTTAAACTCTCTTCGTGATTTAAGAAAACTCGGTGAAATAGAAGTGGAAAGACATAATAAGAGAATGGGTAGAGATGAAAGATTACTTGATAACATGAAGAGAAAAAAGTGTGAGGTTAAAAAGTAGTTTCCGTGGTTTGTGAAACTAAAAAAGTAGAAGCAGAATTAAAATATGAACCTGAAGCTATGAAGAGTGAAATATATATGAAAAGATATATTATGGTAATAAAAACAATATTGTGCACAACCACACTGAAATAAATTTGAGAAACCTAATTAAAATATCTATAAACATAAAATTTCAAAAGTGATTAAAAGAATAAATACCATGTAGGAGCATAAATAAACGAAATTGCGACAAAGAAATAAAGATGGTTTTCGTGAGTGTTACAAACTGTTAAGAAATAAATAATCCCCACTTCATGAAATGTTACAGAAAACAAAACAAGAGTAACAAAATCTTAGCTAACCCAATCCCCTAGTTTTGGGGGGGAAAGCCATAATAAAATAGAACTTAGCCCATAAATAGAAAAACAGTTAAACACCAGAATATTTATTGCTGGAATTCATCATGAAAAGACATTAACAAAAAAAATTCCACAAAACACTTTTTTGTAATGATGTGGGTGGACTGGAGGCCGTTATCTTTAGTGAAAAAACTCAGAAACAGAAAGCCAAATACCGTATATTCTCACTTACAAACAGCAGCTAAATAGTGAGTACACATGGACATAGAGAATGGAATAAAATACATTGGAGATTTGGAAGGGTTAGCAGGTTGGAGAGAAGTATGGGCTTAGGAATTATCTAGTGGATCCTAGGTACACTAATCAGGTAAGAGTTACACAAAAAGGCCAGGCTTCATCACACAGTATTTCCATGCAGCAAATCTGTTTACATGTACCTCCTAAATCTATACAAACAAAACAAGAAAAAAAGTATATAAATGTAAAACCTATTTAGAGTTTTGAAATTATACATGAAAATGTGAGAGATTTTCCTCAAGGTCACACACCAAAACTTGTGCTACGTATATTACATTTGATTAAGAAAATTGAGGCAATTGCCTTTAAAATGAGAATAAAGACAATGAAGAAAACTATGACTATTCTTTAGTTATAGTATCGGTGGTCCTATGCACTGTAATGAGACAGAAAGAGAGAGAAAGAGAAACCTGGATTAAAAAATGGCATTAACATGAGACCTAGGGTTCTGCTCAGATTGTGGAATAGCATGGGCTTCTAGTTCCTTCTCTGAACCTTAGAAAAGCTACTGAAGGAAATATAGAACCAAGGAAACAGCAGCAACAACAAACAAGAAATATCTGAGTTGATAAATGGTTCCTCTGAAGGACTACATTTGGGAGATAAGGGCAGTGATTAGAGTGCTGCGTGCAACTCCACAGAAGCTGTTCATACCAGCTATGATGTGATCGCTGTCCCCTGACTTTATATAATCAAGAGACCTCAAGGGGTGGCTGACAATGTTCTGGGCAAATAACCTGGGGGAGAAGCAGTGTGATTTGTTTTCCTCTTTTCCTTTCCACATTCTTGTCTTATGCCAGTGATTTTCTTCTTTCTTCCTGCAGCCATCTGCGATACATACACCTCTTAGGGTGTTGTCAAGAGATTTACAATCAGGGAAGCCAAAATTATGCTAAGAATTTGCAGAAAATAAGTGTGTTTCTTGGACATTTGCTCCTTCACCTCTGAACAGTTCAGGTTGAAAGGAGACAATCCCTTCAGGGGTGCTTCTCCTCAGGGATCTGAAGGTGAGCTGGGGAGGACAAGATCGCTGAGCTGCAATTTTGTTGTGCCTGAGCAACTCTACCCAAGGCATCAACTCTTTCCTTCTGTACTCACCAGACTAATGTGTGGCCTTCTAACTTCCTCAAACATTTATTTCAGGACCTAATTCTACAGCCCATAA
>CAUYRH010054187.1:0-47399 GCA_963574655.1 Perodicticus potto
ATGGATTAATAAATTATGGTGTATGCATTCCATGGAATACTATGCAGCCTCCTTCTCTCTTTAAACATCCATTCCCTCGAGAGATCTTATGCTTTGAGCTGATTTAGATCACACAGTCCTGATTATTTGCTTAATTTTAGTCCGTTATTTTTTCACTTTAATTATAGGAAACATTCATTAGATGATATTTTTATTAGACGAGGAAAAAAAGATTGATAGAAAAAACTAGTAAAATTAAAAAGTAAAAGTCAAGATATAAAAATGATTATAGTAGAGTTTAACAATATAAAATAAGTTAATTCAAAAGGAAAATCTTTATTACTTTCTTTCTTATATAGTATTGTTACAAACATTTTCGTAATAGGAAGACTGCACGTCCATTTTTTAAAAAATTTTAAAAAACTGCCTGTTCCAATGGTGCTCTATTTTGTGATAGTCATTTTCTGGCTTCCCACCTAAAGCATCTGAGCTTCATACCGTAGTATCTCAGCATGCACCTGTTACATGGTTATGGAGCTTTAGAAACATTTTCTTACCTATGATGTGGAGAAACTCAGTGATGAATTTTACTCCTAATTATCAGAGCACCGCTTTTACTTTTCCTTGTATTAATTTGTAGAAATTGTTGTTTTATTCAAAAAGACTTTTTGAGATCCTATAAATTTCAGGCACTAAGGATTGAATTATGAGAACAGAGACACCAATTTGCAAGGAAGACCCGGACAACACAAGGTCTAAAAAACATATAAACAATAATGTAAAAATGATTGCTGAACTTCTTGATCTTTGCTAATGCAAAAGAAGAAAGTTTAGAGTAAGGATTTATACACTCAGAGCCTTAAAATTGAGGGCTTAGTCTGAAACATTCCATGATATTCTTCCCTTTGTTGTGACAGTATTGACATGCTAGTTAGTTACCTTATTATTTTAAGTATGAGAGAGCTGCATGCGACTACAGATCAACCAGTCATTTACAGGGAGTGAATATCACAAGGAACAAATTATGTGTAGAAAAATGCACACTTGCATGTAAGCACACAAACACCCAGAGTCATACGATGATCAAGTAGTGTTTATAAATATACATGGAAATTTAAATTCATGACACTTATTCTTATGTATTCATATGCATCAAAATTTTGATATACTTCTTGATATACTCGAAAATTATGAAATCGGGCTTTCATCTCCTTATTTGTAATTGGCCAGTAATTTTTATACATATTATAGTGTATGCATACATTAGTAAAAATTCAAAAACAATGTCTATCTCTGATAAAGTGACAATTGCCCTTGTCTATCAGTCAGTATGTTTTGTTTTATTAGAGTATTCACTAATATTTAAAATTTAAAATAATATATTTAAAATGATATAATAATTCGGGAATGTGCAACATTTTATGCCATATTTACCAAGTTACCAGATTCTTAGAAAGTGGGGTGAGGGAGAGATAAGGAGAAGTTGTTAATGAATACAAACATAAGATTAGATAGAAGGAATAAGTTCTAGTGTTCGATAGTATAGCAAAGTGACGATACCTAATAAGATCACATATTTCAAAATATATGATATACTTAACAATATCATATATTTCTACTTCAAAATAGCTAGAAGAAATTTGAAAATTTTCCCAAACAAATAAATGATAAAAGTTCTGGATATGGTAGACATCCTAAATATTCTAAATATTGTTGACTTTACCATCGTCCATTGTATACATGTCAAAATATTATATGTATTTCATAAATGTGTACAAATACTATGTATTCATTAAAATAAAATAAAAAATAAGACAATAGCCAAAAATAAGAGTGGCCTCAATGAACGATGGGCAGCAAATACAAAAAATTATTTTCCAAGCGGAAGTAACAGCTAAAAGCAGAATATTAATTGAGGAAGTAGTGTTTAATTGTTATGTACCCCAAACCAATACGTGGACTTTCTTTCTATAATTTATAGAGATCTAAAGTTTGGAGTTTGGTTAACAAACTTTTTGCTCTGATTGAGCTAATCATTTCCTAGAAACAGAATGAGAATATGGAGGTTCTCTGTCTAACTGTATTAGAAGTAAGAAGAGGGTGGAGGTGTCAGTGAGTCTTACATAAATTATGTGAGAAAGGCTGGGTATTTGCAGTAAGCTATTTCCAGAGTGCAAAGGGATTGGGGTATTATTCTTTTGCAGGATCACAGTTAACCATGTCGGCAGCTATTATGATACAGTTTCAAGGGTCAAAATACAGAAAGAATGTAACTCTACCTTCCAAAATGAATATTAGTCTATTAGGGAACAGACAGGTATTAATGAGTCTTATTATCAAGCAAATAAGACAACTTACAATGGAGGTATCAAAAAGCTAAAATATGGGTATGTAAAAGGACAGGTATAGTTTCCATTTGCAATGTTACAGAAAAAAAATTTTTTGGAGTTGACTTTAGAGTGGAGCCATTAAAAATGTGTAGCCTCGTGAAGTGGACAAATAACACAGGCAAAATAAATAGCATAAACTTATGTGTGGACAGAGCTAACCTTTAGCATGCTGAGATGATAAGGTGCCCATGGAACAACTGGCACAGACAAGAGAGATAGACATGAACCATATGAAAAGGTCTCAACAAATGATTTGACTATGCTTCTACAAACAATGGAAAAAGAATTGAGTGAGTCCCTAGATTCCTCAATTAACTTTCACTTTTGAATCTTATAAACTTTGCTGAAATTGCACTCACTTTCTTTCTCCATGTTCTGAAAAAGGAGAGATAATTTTGATGTTCAATAGAAAATACTGAAATGTACCTTGGTAAAATAATTATGTAGAAGGCCTAGGCAATATTGACCAACAATATTATTTTCAGCCAGGCATGGTGAGTTGTGTCGTGACCCCTATGGCCTGGTCTCGGTCGCCGCGGGAAAGAACAAGGCGTGACACAGATTAGAAGTACAGGCTTGCAGGAGGGGGACTAACCTTAGTTGCAGGGTAGCTCTGAGCCCCCTCCACAATGGATATTTATTAAGGTTATACACAACAGGTGTGGAGAGTTCAGATAATTACACATGAGGGCTGCCTCCGGAAGGATTGCCACGTGCTCTTTTCATGTGTTCTTTCCCCACAACCCTCATGAAGAACGACTAAGCATCACTGTTTAACACATGCTTACTAGAGAGTGACCGATCTTATCTCATTCTGGAACACTGAGTTACTTGGGGGATTGCCCCCAAGTCAGGAAACGTCTCTAGGCTTGCCAGGAGACTGTCCTGTTCTCAGCTTTTCCTTTTATTGTGATGAGAATCAGTAACTGTCCTTTGCAAGTATGGTGTCCATTCTTCTACAGGCTTGCTCCTGTAATCCTAGCACTCTGGGATTGCTTGAGCTCAGGAGAGTTTGAAATCATCCTGCATAAGAGTGAGGCCCTGTCTCTACTAAAAATAGAAAAAGTGAGACAAGAGATTTGCTCAAGCCCAAGAGTTTAAGGTTGCTTTGAACTATGATGCCAGGACACTTTTACCCAGGGCAATAGAGTTAGACCAGTCTCAAAAAAAAAAACGTTGCATTTTTCCCCTGATTTCTCCTGATCTTAGATTTCAAGTGAAATATTTAGTTGCTTCTCACAGTTCTCTATAAGTAGTGTTTCTCTGAACTTTATTATAACCAATAAAGCAAACTTATAATTTGTTCCTTTACAGTCTCCAAACATAAGTCAGGTCATGTCAACTTTTAAGGAGAAGAATTGGTCAAATTACAAGAAAAAAAATTGATCAAGTATCAAGTAAAATCTCAGTATCAAAATGTGTTTGCTGATGTGTTTTCCCCATAGCTAACATAGATTTCAGCAATCTTGACACTGACCCATCCCATCATTGTTTATCTTTCTGTCATTTTTAACTTTTCACTATTCCAATCTTTCTCTCTCTCTCTGTTAATCCTTCTGCTCCGCTTTCATTTATTCAGGCTATAACACTTCTTGATGGAATGATTTTTTTCCTTCTTAGTAATGCTGTTTACAGGGTATAGCAATAGTTCTTACACTTTAATATAAGAATCTGCTAGGGAACTAATTTAAATGCAAATTCTTATACTTATCAGCAAAGATTTTGAATGAGTAAGTTACAAGTCTGTGGCCAAAGCATGTCTGTGTTTAACAGTCATTGTAGATAATTCGGATACAGTGATTTCCATAAAGAATCATTGTATGATGAGACAGAAATAGGTTGAATATTACCTTACTTAGCTCTAGAAATTTCCATCTTAGAATTTGAGGTTCAAAACTTAGCAGGTAATTGAGTTTGGCACTGCTGGTTTCTTTTTGTATTTTTTGCCTGTCTTGACCACATAGGGTAGTATACTTTAGGGAATAATATGGGTAAAAACTATCATCAGAGTGTCATCAAATTGCTGGTGTCTCTAGGATTAAATTATAGTTCTCCGTTCTTTTTTTTTTTTAACTTGATAAATACAGGAAACTGACATTTGAAAGTCAGAGCATCCATGTGGAATGAGATTAGATCCTGTGCAGGAACTCTCCCCTGTAGGAATGACATTAGTATTGTCATTAGACATCCTGTATTTAGGAATTTGACATACGATCCATATTTCAAAGTAGAAGAAAATACACTTATGATTTAAATATTAATATATTTGTGTATTTTTTCTTATTTGTTGATCTGTTTTTTCTTTCTTTCTTTTATTAATCCATCAGTAGCTACTGCAGTGACTATCACTGTGTCAGTATTCTGTAACTATTCATGAATGAACATTAAATAAGTGACTAAGTGACACATTTAGTTTATTGAATTGAATTAGATTGAGTAAATAAAGGGGAATGACATTATAAATATAGTTTATTATATGTGACTGTACTGGGTTGAAGAATAATAGCATTCCCTGAAATGGAAGTTCACTGTTAACCTATGTTTTCTTATATAGAAATACTACTGTTCTCTCAATTTTCACCTCCACTTCTTAAAATCTTTCTTACATAAAATATCTCCACCTATAGTATGCTTTGTGTACAAGTATGTTTTCATATAAGTATATTAAGTTTATATGTAAAATATTTTGTTAATAATTTAAGAACTAATGTCTATAAATCAATCATGCACAGAATGGGTCCACTCTTAGAACATGCTATTTGAAAAAGAAAATTTCCAATGAGTTAAGAAGTACCAGCTATAATTTTCAGAGGGAAAGAGTGGATCAAATCAAAGTTTTATTAAAAATGTCAGACCCCACCAATGAGAGATTGGTATGGAAAACATCACTGAAACACTCAACCAACATTTTAATCTTCTTTAGACCAGCATGCCATTCTTAATTATATGAAAGCTAGAATTGCTCACTAGAAAATAAAGTCACAGTTCAATAGACTTAAAAAAATGAAAAGTTCCTGATTTGCAGTTGGTGTGAGATTAAGCTAAGCATTTTTCTAAAATAGTTCTTGCAGTTCACACAGAGTGCCAAAGGCAGTACTCTTTGTATTAATTTTAACTATATGTTTGAAGCCAGTTATTTTGAAACTCTTGGTGATAGTGTCCCTTTGTGGGATTCAAAATAGCATGGAATAACTCAGGCTTCATTGTACTCACACGGCTTTCTACTTAAAATTTAATTGCTAACATTTTTCCCTGTCCGTATGTGCATTATGCTCAAAACATAAGAACTTTTTATAATTAAGGGAAATTGCCAGTACCCTGGCCAGCAGAGTAAATGCAAACTTGTATTAACAATACAATAAGCCCTTGTATTTGTTCAGGAAATTACGATAATGCCCTAAAACTCAATATCAAGTTTTATTCATACAATAATGATTCTTTGGAACTAATGCTTATTCAAAGAGAGCCTAACAGTGTGAGTGCAATGGGCAATAATATTATAGCTTCGCTACTTCCAGAAGTCTTTCTGTATATGGTAAAAATATTATTCATCAACTTTTGAAATAAAATAGGTAATTATTTAAAGTTTTTGTGAGTTTCAATATGCTTTCTAACTTATCTTTCTTTCAGGGATACAGTAGGCTGGGGAGGGTTGAGGGAGTAAAGGGAAAAAGGCAAAAAGAAGAATGATAGTATCTAAATTATATTTTCCACCCAAAATCAATTATTCAGCTTTAAAAGTATTTATTTTCATTGAAGAATCATTTGTTTGAAGTGCCACACACGGATTTTAAATACAGAAATCTATATATGGCTTTACAAATCCATAAATCAGTGTAACCCATGCCTTAAAAGAAGATAAAGAATCTTTTAGCATTTATACATATATGTTTGTGTGTGTTCAGGCAACTTGATTTATCTCAGGAAATGCTCATACATGATTCACAGTGTTGTGTAGCTTTAGGGGAAAAACAATGCCAGAGTAATATTTAAAGCTGCTGTGAAAGTTTAACTTCTTACCAGCAATTAGTGATATTTGCACATCCTCTTTAGACTTACTACCATTTGTTACCACTTTATTTTTTTAATTTTAAGCATTATGGTCAGTGTATAGTAGTTTGTCATTGCATTTTTCTTTCTTTTTTTTCTTTTTTTTTTTTTTTTGTGGAGACAGAGTCTCACTTTATCGCCCCTCCATAGAGTGCCCTGCCATCACAGCTCACAGCAACCTCCATCTCCTGGGCTTAGGCGATTCCCTTGCCTCAGCCTCCCAAGTAGCTGGGACTACAGGCACCTGCCACAATGCCTGGCTATTTTTCTGTTTTGAAGTTCGGCTGAGGCCGGGTTTGAACCCACCACCTTTGGCATATGGGGCCGGCGCCCTACTGGATGAGCCACAAGAGCTGCCCTGTCATTGCATTTTCAATCTTTATTTCTTTAATGACTAACAAGGAAGCACTCGTCATTGTATATGAAGTAAATTCTTCATTATCACATAATGACATGTAAATCCACCATTTTGCATTTCAACTGTTGCTATTGTAAACAGTATATAGTTGAGTCTTAAGTTTTTAAAAAAAAATGATACTGAAATTTCTGTTTTCAATTTTGGGGTATTGTTGATTTGCATTCATGTAATTATTGATATGGTTTGCTGTAAGGCTAATTTTGCTGTATCTTTTAAATTTGTCCATTTGTTCTTGATCATTTTCTTCCTTTTTTCTTTTCCTGATGAATTCTTTTTTTTTCTTTTAGAGACAGAGTCTCACTTTGTCACCCTTGGTAGAGTGCTGTGACATCACAGTTCACAGCAACTTCCAACTCCTGGGCTTAGGCAATTCTCTTGCCTCAGCCTCCCAAGTAGCTGGGACTACAGGCGCCTGCCACAATGCCCGGCTATTTTTGTTGTTGTTGCAGTTTGGCCGGGGCCGGGTTCAAACCCACCATCCTTAGTATGTGGGGCCGGTGCCCTACTCACTGAGCCTCAGGCGCCACCCTCCTGATGAATTTTTGATACTTTATTGATTTTAGTATTTGGTATTTCCTCTGTTTACTTAAAAGATATTCATTTTAGTTTTAATTTTTTAGTGATCATTCTGGCATTTACCATTAGTATCTTTAAATTGTCAGTCTTTCTTAAAATAATATTATACCATAGCACATTTGTTTTAAGAATCTGAAAACTTTATCTTTTTTATCTTTATTCTTTTGCACTGGTATTGTCATACACCTTAATTTTGTATATGTTTTAAACTCTGCAATACACTATCATGGTGCTTAATTTACACATTTAGTTATCTTCAGAAAAATTTTAAAAACTGTACACATTATGTATCTTTCCATATTTTCTAATATTTTCAGTATATTATGATTTTTCACTAATATGTTTTATATTTATTCTACTTGGAGTTTATTGACTTTTTTGAAATATTAAGTTTATAGTTCTCCAACAATTAGAAAACTGCTAATAAAAATGTATGTAATCTATATCAGAAATATGAAAAAAATGATCAACATCACTAATTATCAGGGAAACACAAAACAAAATCATCATGAGATATTACCCAACTTCAGTGAGAATAGCTTTTATCAAAAAAATCCCTCTCCCCAAAAAAAGCAAAAAACAAAACCCAGATGCTGGTATGAATGCCTATAGAAAGAAACACTTTTACATTGTTATTGGGATTGCAAACTAATACAACCTCTGCAGAAAATAGTATATTTATTCTTCAAGAACTAAAATTAGACCTACCATTCAATCTAGCAATCCACTACTGGGGATATACCCAAACAAAAAACATCACATTTTGTCAAAAAGACACTTGTACTTAAATGTTTATTTTAGCTTGATTAACAAAGATGCAAAATCAACCCACGTCCCCATCACTTCATGAGTGGATTAATAAAATATGTAAATGTATATCATGGAGTACTTCTTACCCATTTTGAAACATAATAAATTAGTATTTTTTGTAACAGCCTGGATGGAACTGAAGACCATTCTCCTGAGTATCGCAAACGTGGAAAAACAAATAGCACATGTACTCATTATTAAAGTGAACTAATTGATCAGTGCTCATATACACATGTGGATGGAAAACTCAACATTAACCAAGCAGGTGGAAGCGGAGGAGGAGGGGATGGGTGAAATCATACCTAACAGGTAGAATGTACACTATATACACACTTATCACTAACATAAACTGTACAAAAGCATTCGTGTAACCAAAACATTTGTATTCCTGTAATATTCTGACATAAAAAATAATACACTGTATAACATAAAAATATCAAAAATATACTCAAAATAGCAGAAAATAATATATGAAAATATATAACAAAATATATATTTAAGAACATTTTAGAAATTATTTTCATTCGTTATAAATTGACTGAGCTTTAAGGTGTTTATAGTTACCTAATTGCAAGGTAATATGATGGCCTTGACACTGAGAAAAGTGAAGCTGGTTGCACCCTCATGAAACTAATTCATTGAGGAAGCCCAAAGTCCAACCAGGAATAGTGTAACCAGAGGGAGACGCTTCCTATGGGATACCAAGGAGTGACACATTATGTTGGGCATTATTCGTGGTTAACATCTAAGAGCTGAGAAGAGAGGGAAAGAATTCTCTGCAGATGGAATTACACAAAACAAAACCAGGTTTCCAACACTTTTAAATATCAAAGTTGGATTATTTTAGTAGTAAATAAGAATAATAGTGCGTAAAGAACGGTTTACACTTTTGTACCATGGTGGATTAGAAAACTTAAATTATCTCCTTCTGTAAAAATTAAAGTAATTAATATATATAAACATTATTTTTAGAAAATGCAATACTGTGCTTGTTTTTTGAATTTCTCTGCTGCACCTTGGACACTCTGACCTCAGTTGCCACTGTACCCATTTTAGGCACTTTGGATGCACTTATAGAAGATGCACAAGCCAATGGGATCTATTTATCTATATTCAATAAGTTAAGCAAATATTTAGTGAGTACTAACTATTCATAGAGACTTACTACAGCACTCAGAGCAATCTAATTTGTCTGTCCTTGAGCTTACATTTTAGTAGTCTACTCTAGATAAAAGTTGATAAAAATTGTACCAAATTGCACAGAAGGGGAGCAGGACTAAATTTATCTATCCCCACATAGGGTATGACCGAAGGGAGAAAATCTATTTTTGCAAGTACATAATCATGACCTGGTACCAATGTGGGTTATGGGATTTAAGTTCATATTACCTGAATTCGTATCTTAACTTGATAATTATTTTGAGATACTCCTGAGTTGCCAGGGACTGATAAAATAGAAATATCTTGGTCTAGCTATTGCATAATGTAAACTTATGAGGTCAATTTCGCAAACTCATCCTAGAAAAAGGGCTACACACCTCATTGCTGAAAATCACTATGGTCTCCTCCGAAGTACTCCTCTTGGCCATCTGGTCACCATAGTGATATTCAGCAATGAGGTATGAAGCACTCTTTCAAGGATGTTTATGAACATGGCTGTCAAAGATTAGAAACTGATGAATGGAGAATTATTATACCATTATGCTCAAAAGTATTTCTAAGGTGGTGTTGAAGAATAAAAAATATAGCAAACTGGAGAGATGATAATAGTGAATGGGTAACAACATTTTAAGGTCAAAGATACCTAATTGGAGTTTGAAAGACAGTAAAGGACACAGTTTTGCCATATCCTAACAGTAAATACATATACAAACATAGGCAAACACTCCCACCCATACACCCTCACTACACACACAGACCAAAGAGTTCCCATTTGGACTGAAAGCTGTGATTGGTGTTTATATGAGCACACATTATTACTCTGTAAGTGAGATAATGAGTAAGCCACATAGTGTTTGATAATTGCATCCCTTTTTTGCTTATGTTTTTGTTTTCCCCCTTTTGTTAATAGTCAGTCTTTAACTGTGTTTACTTTCATTGTACTCACTGTAAATTCAGCCCTCAACTTTCCAATATCCCAATTCTGCTCTAGTTATGCTGTTCTGTTGACATCAAGAGAATTCACTCTTTCTTTTTCACTATGAATCCATTATTCCCCGAATTGGATGTGTTATTTCTTTATTCTTAACAATGACATTTGTAAAGCACATTCTACAGTGGCTTCATGAAAAAGGGAAGACAATTCTTAATAAGTGGCATTTGATTTCTACATTAGCTCTTCCTAGGTCATTTAGCTAGTTTTAGGATTTGTGGTTGGAAAATATTCTCAACAAATCCACACATGTAAGCTCCACTGATTTATGATGAGGGCACTGCTTTGAAGTCAGGAAAGGCTTATAAGTTCAATATATTATGCCAGGTCAATTGAATATCCATATGGGAAAAAGTATCGGGAATACTTTTTCCCATATGGATATCGGAACACACAATGTTCTGATAAAATTCATAAGCAAGCTAGATTTAAATAAATTCAGATCTAAGTTTTCTGAATGAAATGTAGTAAAAGGACTCGTGGCCTGCTTCATACTTGGAAAATAATTATTAAGTAGGAGACACTAATCACTAATCATTAATGAAAGTGTTTATATATGAGTCAAAATAAAATTATATATTATGACCATGGGGTGAATAGTTGTTATATAGAAGTTAAGAATTCATATCCAGAATATGTAAAGAACCCTTAAGAAGCAGTAAGCATGTAACAGACACAGCAGTGGGGTAAAGAGAACACGTGACTGATCTGTCACCAATGACCAATAAACATACGAAATGGCTCATCATAGTCTTCGTGACATGGCTATGAAGGTCGCTTTTATACCTGAACATTCCAATATTAAAGAGTTTGCTGAGACTGTAGTGTGACATTGCAACATCTTTCTTTCTAACTCTCCAGTAAGTTGATGTAGAGAAATTCTTTAGGTGTAGATAAAGAGCTTGTCAAGTTTGAAACTTTACGCTTATGTGTCCCAAGATTGAGGATGTTTATTCTGTAGTTATTATCTTCCACTTTCATAGGTAGGTGAGAAGTAAAGCTGAAAAGGAAATGGTACTCTTTATAACAATTAGAAATGGGAAGCAGAGGCAGATTTATCCCTCATTTAAATTAGCCAGCAGGCCCCTAGCAATGTGCTTATATGATCACATGTCTTGGCCACATTTGAAAAGCCAAGGCGTTTAAATAGGCCTTCCGAAGCTGTCTCTCTATAGTGTAACTTTTGTTCCACCAGTTTCTCCTAGCAGATGACATTGGGATAAACAAAAACAATTTTTTTTTTTTTTGAAATCTGGCTAAGATGAATTGGTTCAATTAGTTTAGTAGGATGTATTTGGGGGTTTCACACAAAAAAACTCTGAGAGGCAATTCTAGCTGTTTAGGTGTTAGAACGGCTTCAGAGACCAGACCAGACCACCCGTGCCCGCTCTATGCAGTATTCTCCTCACTGCCAGATTAGCGCCTACACCTGTTACTCCATTCCAACTGCAGTGGTTAACTGTGAAGTGACCCTTATTTCTTAATCTTGTGTAACTTCCAAAGATGCACTTTGAAAGACCAAAGTGTAATCATTTATGTTTCAAAATAACTTAAATTTGCATATTCTGTAATCTTTTATAAAATATTGTGAAAAACGTATTATCAGCCATATCTTGTCGCTATGCTGCATTAGCATGTGTTTGTAAGACAGGTGGGATGATGTAAAGAACATTGCTATGTACCAAGTACCTGAAGGTATGACGATACAGAAGGTCCATCAGACAGACCACGTATTTATTTTTCAAAGGTATATCTGTCAGCAGATCTGGAACATTGTGCATCCAGTTAATACTTACTGAATGAAGCTCATAAAATGCATTCCTTATGTGTTTTATTATGTTGGGCATTAAGATAAATATTTCATAAAAATGGATTAAGGTTTACTCTACTTGTATAAAATTATAGCATAGTACTTGGAATAAAATGTGGTTAAGTAGTTGGAGAATATGATGAATAATAAACTGAATATCAGAATATAATGCCTGAAATCTATCCCTATGCTGATGCTACCATTCTAATCTCAGTGGAAAAGAAGACTTTAGCTAGCAAAAGAAAATATTTGAAGACAAACATTGTGATAAATTACATGTAAAATTGGAATGAAGGCTTATACTTGTACATTATCAATGTTCTCATTTCTAAATAATTAATAATTTCTTTTAACTTTTCAAAAACTGACATGTCATTTCCCTCTCCTAATTTTTTCTGTGAACTTAATCCTGTCAGTCCCCTGTATTAGCGTTTTCCTACTTTTTATATTGGTATCATATCAAATTATTTTAGTTTTCATATTATCCGAGACTTATCATGATTCATTACCTTATCTGAGCTTTAATACATTTGGAAATAAAAATTGGAATGAATCATATTTTTTAGTTGATAAACATATGCACGCATAAAATGAGACATTCTGCTAGACCACGGGTTATATTTTCTTCTATTGTTATATAATTACAGAAGTACAAACTTGTCGGCACGCAGTAGTCATACTGAACACATATTAAGTGACAAAAATTTACATTCTTTGTGAAAATCAACCTTCAACATTTATCTAAATAAAGTTTAATCTGCAAATAATTCTTTCTAAATTACAATTAAAAATAAGTATCCAGAAGATACTTATTTAATTGATAATTTTAATTTAATTTGGGGAAGAGCATATTGAAGGAACCATTGCAGATGTCAGAGGAGACAAATGACACTAATAATAAACAAAAGACTTACCTTGCATGTAATTACTTCCAGGTGACTGCCACATTATTTAATCATCATAAGAGCAAACGTAGGTATCATTGTTGCCTCTGCTTTTCCAGTGAGGAAATTGAGGACTGCAGCAGTTAAAAACTGTCTAATAATCACACATTAATAAACGACAGAGCCAAGACTTAAATGCCATTTGGCATGACTCCAAATATTATAGTCATTGCCACCATAGGAAATAGTAACGTAAATAGCTTTGTAAATGATCTGGAGAAATAGCACAATGTTAAGAACATTGACAGAATATTTTCTATAAGACAAACATCAATTGAAAAGCTGAATACTTTACTCTGAGGTGCCTGAATTCAAATAACACTCAACACAAAACACACCAGGACAAGTGCATTAACCAAAATTCTAGGACTAGGTGTCAACTCCACTTTATAAACTCCCCAGCCCACTTATGTCACAAGAGTTGATTCTAGTTTTTGCAGTCTTTCACATCTGTTTTGGAAAACAGCAGCTCAGACTCTTCAAAATGAAGCAAATGTGTCTCAACTAATACAGGCACTTTTTTTTTTTTGAGACAGAACCTCAAGCTGTCACCCTGGATAGAGTGCCATGGCATCACAGCTCACAGCAACCTCCAATTCCTGGGCTCAAGAGAGCCTCCTGCCTCTGCCTCCCAAGTAGCTGGGACTACAGGCACCTGCTACAACGCCCGGCCATTTTTTGGTTGCAGCCATCATTGTTGTTTGGCGGGCCCGGGCTGGATTTGAACCCGCCAGCTCAGGCGTACATGGCTGGTGCCTTAGCCCGTTGAGCCACAGGCGCCGAGTCTATAGGCACATTTTTTTTTTCTTAATCATATAAAAACTGTCAAATTGATTTCATTTAAATGTTCAGTGTTTTCCTTTTATTGTTTGTAGCTAGAAATTTTCAATTCATGAATATTTTTTAGAGTGAAGACTCTAATTCCCAAGCCTATGGGATATGTATAGCTTGCATTAATTTCCTGACATATGAATGTATTTATTTGAAAAGGTTTTATCCAAAAAATTAGCTGAATATTGAGTGAGGAGTTGAATTACTGATTTCAATAATATTATTGTACAAAAATTTACATATAAGTACATCTGTAGATTTAGGAAAATATTCATATCTTGACTATTTTAAGAATCAAGAGTATGTCTACACTATATTAATTATTTCCAACTTTGTTCTTTTGCGTAATAACAAAGGGCAGTCAATAAATAAATGTTTCAAATCACTTTCCATTTCCAAGGACAGTATACTGGAGAGTTCTCAGCTCTGAGACGTTAGTCTTCTTCTAAGTTATGTATTATATAAATATTTATATATACATAACTTTTAATGTGTGTGTATATTTATGTGTATATATAGATATAGATACCTAACTTCTAATTCTAATGAAACCATTTCCTGGTATGTGTTTTCAGAGTGAATGAAGTCTTGTCTCTGTTAATTGTACTTACTACTTTGTATGAGACAGCTTTTATGATGATGAACAATATTTTTTCAAATTGTACACTGTGTTTCTCATAACAAAATGTATTTATGTTAAAAGTAGCATAGGTTAGTTTTATAAGATTAAATAATAAAGAAATACATATTGGAAAAAATTAATTCCCCTTACCTCAAAATCAACTTCAACAACTGTCACCAAGTTTAGTATATACTTTTCTTTTTCTTTCATTGCATGTATACCTTTGGCTAAGATTACTGATTGTTTAATTTGGGATTCTGGGACATTCAATATTCTTTGGTAGTTCTCTATATCTATCAACCAGTGCTCATTACTCTGAGTTAATTTAATTTATATGACTAAATTAAGAGGAAGTTTACTCTCTGATATTCACATGGTATGAAGGAGATAACAGTTATACTTGGGAGGAGCAGCTATCTACATTGTGATGATGAATTTTCAGACATTGTAGATACATTAATATGATAATAAACATGAAAAAGTATTTCTAGTGTCTCTATGTATGTGCTGCAATAATTGAAAGCCGAAATATGGTGACAAACCCCAATCTTTCCATTATGTAAAATAGATACATGCCAAGAATAATTGAGACAAAAAACAAGGAATTGTGTTAAGAAATAGTGTTGTGAAACCATAAATTGTTTTTAGAAATAAATTAAATTATTTCCTTATGTATGAACTCCTTCATGTGGCCATTTATGGGAAGTAATGATGTAAGTAGCAGTTGGGTACTTAGCATAATATATTCATATTTAGAAAGAACGTGGCCATGGATTTCAAGTCTGAAGAGTCTTATATTTAGAGAGGGTAAATAAACCTCCCCAATAATTTAATAACCCCATTTATTCATCACCTATAATGTATGAGATATGTTATTACTTTTGTTATAAATAAGAAAAATAAAGTCTTTGCCATCAAAAATATTTTTTGACTAAAATGAGGTAGATATAAAATTATTAAAATACATACTTATAATGGTTAATTTTATGTGTCATTGGAAAGTGTTTTTGGAAGAGTTTAACAACACATCTGTGAAATTTGAGTAAGCAGGTTGCCATCTCTACAGCAGTAGAAACTTATCCAATCAGCTAAAAGCCTGACTACAAGAAGAAGACTAACCTCTCAGAGCTGAGAACTCTCCAGTATACTGTCCTTGGACTTTCCCATGCACCACAGGCTCTGCCCTTAGTCTCTCCCATCATGACGCCTTTGGACTGGTGGTCACCATCTGGTCTCTTGGGTATTAAACCTACCGCCCTCACTATAGCTTTTGAATTTGTCAGTGTCCAAACCAAATGAGCCAATTTCTTAGCATCTCTCTCTTTCTCTCTCCCTCTCTCTCTCTCTCTCTCTCTCTCTCTCTGTCTCCCAATATCCTATCATTTCTGTTGGTTAAGAGAACACTAATCCAATACCAAATATGAAATTAGAGATGTGACTCTGTGAAATAAACCAACTATCAAACTGAGAAATTTATGAAGAAGCCAAAGCTAACTTTCTGAATGAAGTGTCACCTAAATAATATTAAATGGCACAGTATGGTGACTATTGCCTGTAATCCTAAAACTTTGAATGCTGAGACAAGAGCATTACTGGAGGACAGGAGTTCAACACCATCCTGAACAACATGGTGAGGTACTATTTCTCTACAAAAAAAGAAAAATTAGCAAGGTGTGGCTATCCATGCTTGTAGTCCCAGTCCTGAGAGGCTGAGGTAGGGGGATCACCGGAGCCCAGGAGGTTGAGGTGAGCTATGATGGTGCCACTGCCCTCTAACTTGGGTGTAGAGTGGTACCCTGCCACCACATCCCTCAAAATAAGATAATTTAACCAGCAGAAGTAGTCACCTAAATAATATTCTTGGAAGGAAGAGAAAGTATCAAAAGCTCAGTATGGGGACTACTTAGTATCTTTTGACTAAAGAAATAAATATATGTTACATAAGACAACAAGGTTTGTCTGGAAACTATAAGAAATCTGGTTTGCTGGTTCATTATGTGTCAGGTAGGGAACAAAACAATATTTGAGTTTAGGAATATGGGAAAGATTCAAATCACTGAGAGTCTTCTTTATCTTGTAGTCACTTTGTCTCGTAGCTGATGGCCAGTTGCTTTCTTTTTTTGTAGGAGCTACAAGGTGACCTTTTCATTTTCTTGTATTTCTCCTGGTACCAGACTAGAGAGAAATAAAGCAATCAAAACATAAAAAATTCTGACTACCTGAAGGAATGAAGCATATTGCAGGGGAGAAGAAAGAGACAAAGATAAACGACACATTTCTAACCTGTTAAAAAAAGGCATATGGTAACATTACCTAAATAAAGCACTCTAGCAAATATGATTGGAACAGCACAAAAAATTCCAGATAGAAATGAAAGCAGGATGGTGAATATGTAAGAAAATGACCCACGTCTGGAGTAATAAGATAAATAGACACAAATGTGAGAGTCAAAAGCGTTTGTGGAGTTATACTGGCTAGATGTGGAATGCCAGGTGGAGCTATAGTGGGAAGAAACAGACAGAGGAAGCGGAGCTCTGAGTAAGTTGGAGAATTACTGAGAGTCTAATTTGTTCAGCAATCCAACATGACAGGCATGTCAGATATTTCTGGATGTGAATAACCTCCATTTTCCTGCTTTGTACTAATTCATCAATCAGTATGTCTGTTTTCAGGAAGCCAGTGGTAATAACTAATACCAGATTTTTTTTTTTTTTTTCAGGATGAAGAGCACACCATTGTGTGTGAAATTCTGGCTCAGAAAATGCCTCTGGGTAGACTTTCACTGACAGCATCTAATATAATTTTTGTAAAGTGCTTGTTACAGTCTTAATTACGGGGATGCCTTAATACAAGGGATGCCTGGACATTCTATCAATCCAGTTAATAAAATTGAATTTGCACACATGTTAAAACCATGGCAGGTCTGATGAGGATACATGGAATATAAAGGTATGTGGCTGGTCATTTTAGTAGCATTTTATAACTTTTCCTACAAATGTTTAGATCTAAGCATTCCATTTACTACAGCCAAGGGAAATATAAGGATGTCATTGTAAGAAAAGGTGATAACACAGAAATTAACTTTAATTCTTTACGATTTAAATCACTGATTTAAATCTTTCAGTTACAGGTTTGACTATGTTCACTCTGCACACCAAATGCCTCCTGGCTTTAGTTAATGCCAGAGGAAAGAATGCTTTGGCAACCTGTCATTGTGTAATCAGGCACTTAGCAACCCTAATATTGAAAGGTGGTGTCCTTTGTTTGGAAACAGCAGTTGATTCCACAATGAACTAGTTGATTGCTAATTTAGAGCACTAATGCAAAGAAGTAGGGGGTCCAGATGAATCCAGAAGTCAGTTTGCTACTAAGATAATTAGAGATTAATTTTATTTTTGACTCTATATAGATTTTTTTATTGTGCATTTTCTCAGAATCTTTGACACTTTCTCACCTTTCCCAACAGCAACAACGAATGGTCATTACTGCCTCTAGAGTTCTTGCCTTAAACTACATGAGCATTAGAAAGATAAATTACTGATTAATAGTAATTAAAAATTAATATAATAAACTGACAACATTCATATAACAAGAGTTAAAGAGCCATATATTCTATAAAGTTGAACATTTTAACATATCAAATATTTTGATTAACATTTTATACTTTATGACAGTCTACCCATATGTATTTAGAAAAATTTAATATTTAATATATTTAGAAATATTTTCTCCTGTAAGCACTCTGGGAGGCCGAGGAAGGCAGATTGCTTGAGCACGTGAGTTAGTGACCAGCCTGCAGAAGACCAACACCCTGTTTCTGAAAAATAGTCGGGCCTTCTGGTAGGCCCCTGTAGTACCAGCTACTCACGAAGCTTGGCAAGATAATCAATTGTGCCCAAGAGGTTGAGATTGCTGTGAGCTATGATGCCATAGCACACAACCCCAGGCAACTGAGTAAGACTCTCTTTCAAATAATTAATTAATTCGCTATTAATTAGTAATCAATTAATTAATTAATTAATTAATTATTTTATACCAAAATTTAAATCTCTAGTATATTTATTTTGATAATAGCCACATACACGTTTTTATGTATCAGTGAAAGCTAACTACAATCTCAACTAAATACTTCTAGAGAACAAAAAGGAGAAAGATATAGTAATTGAATCTCTCACATATAGTTTTTTATTTTATTTTTTTAATCCTGTATTTTTTTATTAAATCATAACTATGTACTTTAATGTATTTATGGGGTACAATGTGCTGATTTTATATACAATTTGGAATGCTTACATCAAACTGGTTAACATAGCCCTCACCTCACTTACTTGTTATGTTAAGACATTTATGCTCTACTCATAATAGATTTGACAAGTACCCTTGAAATATGCACAATATGAGGACCCACTGATTACCCTCCCTCCACCTGCCCTTCCTCCTCCCCTCACCTTCCTCTTCTCTCTTTCATCCTGGGCTATAGTTGTGTTGTATCATTCCTATGAAAGTGTGGGTGATTATATATTGGTTTCATAATAGTACTGAGTACATTGGATACTTTTTATTCCGTTTTTGAGATAGTTTACTAAGAAGAATATGTTCCAGCTCCATCTATATAAACATAAAAGAGATAAAGTCTCCATCTTTTTATGGCTGCATAATATTCCATGATAAACATATACCACAATTTGTTAATACTTTCATGGATCGATGACACTTGGGCTGCTTCTGTGACTTGGTAATTATGAATTGAGCTGCAAGTATTCAACAACACATTACAAATTTTATACAGCATGACCAAGTCGGTTTTATCCCAGAGTTACAAGGTTGGTTCAACATATGTAAATCTATAAATATAATACATCACATAAACAAAATAAAAACAAAGACCATATGATTCTCTCAATTGATGCAGAAAAAGTTTTTGATAATATCCAGCATTCTTTCATGATCAGAACACTTAAGAAAACAGGCTTATATGGGTCATTTCTTAAACTGATTGAGGCCATCTACAGGAAACCCACAGTCAATATCATATTGAATGGAGTAAAATTGAAAATATTTCCACTCAGATCTGGAAATACGCAAGGGTGCCTGTTGTCTCCACTGCTATTCAACATAGTAATGGAAGTCTTAGCCATCACAATCAGGTAAGAGGGTATCCAAACAGGATCCAAGGAGATCAAACTCTCATTGTTTGCAGATTATATAATCTTATACCTGGAAAACCCCAGGGACTCAACTGCAAAACTCTTAGAAGTGATCAAGGAATCAGCAGTGTCTCAGGATATAAAATCAATACTTACAAGTCAGTAAGTATTATACATTATAAGTATTATATATATAAGTATTATATATTATAAGTATTATATATATATAAGTATTATATATACCAACAATAGTCAAGCTGAAAAAATAATCAAGGACTCTGTTCCTTTTATGTACAATGACAAGTTCTGAAACTGAAACATTACTTGACAGATTAAAGGGAATAAAATGATTGAACACTAAAGACACAAAATGGATCCAAGGTATAAAGATATAGATAAACATAGATGATAAATTCAAGATAAATATAAAATACAATGAAAAGATCCAAAACAAGCATTTAAAATACAATATTCATAAAAATGAAAAAAGAAATTTAGCAAATATATGGGATTATAGTTTATCATAAACATGCATGAGTTGATATTCAAGATAAGTTGATAAGAAAAAATGAATCAAAAAGGAAATATAACAAATATATGGGAGTATAGTATGTAGTGAACATGTATGAGTTGATAATCAAAAAAGACATTGTAAAATTATGTACACTGATATTCTTTGTTACAATTATGTCTCTTATCTGTGTATCTCAAACAGCTCTTGCTGCTCCATTGGTCTTCTGGAATACCTATATAGTAGATCACAATGCTTTTATTGACTTAGCTTTTTGTCCCATATGTCAAATCAAGTATCGTGAAATTTCCTCTATTAAATATAAAATTCACTACCTGAATTCTAACCTGAGACTCTATTCTTTTTATTAATATGTTTGTGGCCACATGCAATCTCTTTTGTTAAGCAAATAGTCTATTGGATTATAAATGTGTACTAAAAACAATAGACACTCTTCATGGAACCTGTTTTTACAAAAGGCACTGTACAGTACGCTATTAAGATTATGTGAATACGTGTAAAAGGAACTATCTTACTTAAATGATCTTATCTTCATGTGCCCCAAGTGTTTTATGTATCTTTCTATTTTATAATATTTAACACATGTGTTTAGATTTCTTACTTTTTATTATGAAAATGAGTGGTGTTTTTCTTTATCTCTGAAACTTTACATTTTAACTGATGAAGAAATAAGATTGAATTTGCAAATATCTATGATATTTATGTCCATTTATTATTGTTAGTATTGTTTCTAACCTTCGGAAATTTCCCTTTGTATTCCTTTGTTCATTAAAATATGTCTCAATCCTAAGACATGGACTCCTTAGACATGCAACAGTCCTTGCTACGAACCATGTAAGTTATGCATTTAAATGTAAACTGACACATGCCTCAATTAACAATTTTTATTTTTGATTTATGGAAACATTATTTTTATAAGGCCTGTGTTTCTGCATAAACTTAAATTTGTGAAAACCTGATAATAGAAATGCATTTTATTTTCTTTGATCACAGCTCTATTTAACATGCACTAAATTCCTAAATTTTGTTTGAATATACATAAATCCTAATGAAATTCATTGATTTCTTCCTTCTTCAATTAAAATAAAAGGAGAAAAGGAATATTTGTTTCCTTGTTGCCCAAGGAACCAGGCATCTTTACTTTCTTTGCTAAACTCACAATATGTTTACAGTATGATATTACAGAAATTAAAACCTTAGATCCATTATTCATAAATCTGGAATTCATTAAATCCATAATTTTTAAAGGGTAAGTAGTATATATAACCAAGCTAGACATATCAGTTCAAATAAATAGTAAAAATGGTTCACTTGAAGTGAGTGAATTAATTTTAAATCAGATTAATATAGCATGATACATATGTTGTGAGGGTTAAGTTTTATTTCGACTTTGAAGGTGTTTTGGGTAAGGTAAGCATTTAAATTGGTATATTTTGGGAAAGGAGTTCACCCTCCAAAATGGTGTTAGGCCTCACTGAAACTAAACACCAGCCTTCCCAGAACAAGGAGGAATTCTACAGCAGATTTTTACAGACTTGTCTCATCACAGTCTCTCCTGAGGTCTGTTTACGGGGCTTCCGACCAGAACGATATCATCACTCTCCTGTGTCTCAAATCTGCTAGTTCATACTGAAGATTTCCACTTGCTAGCCTTCATCTTCTGTGAGCCTTTCCTTCATTTTCTTTTAATAAAAATCTCCTCTCTCTCTTCTCTATATGTACACACACACACTCTCCCTCACACATACATGTCCTATTAATCTGTTTTTCCCTAATACAGACTGCTGATTTATTTTTAATCACAAAATTCTCAGTAAGTTTACTGAATTTTTTTGCATGCATTTATGTAGGCCTGTATAAAATAGATCTCTGTCCTACGTGTGAAATTTTCAATGTACTTGTGATGAGTGAGAGCTCCGGCAGAACTTTTCATTCATAAGGATTGCCACACTCAAGTTCTTGGGACACGGCCAAGTCCTGGGCAATGAGGCGATGCACATTGTAACAGAGCTGCTGGGGAAGCAATCCACAGAAGACAGATGTCAGCAGGGTGACAGCTGCGATGTGGCGAGGTGAGGAGGGAGAAGCATCAGCACACAGTGTGCAGGGGAAACGCTGCAAGTGCTCAGCGAGGCGCAGCTTCCCTCCACACGACACAGCGGCGGACAAACTGTCCTAGCAACGGTGATCATTAATGGTGACTCATGTGGTTACCGCACAGGCATCTGTTACCCCATGGGGAAAAGGGAAGTGACATCGCATAAAAACATCACCTCTCATAGCAAATGAAGTTTCGACATTTAGGAGGTGTGTAAAGGAAGTCACTTGTCCTTGAAATACATGTATACAAACAGTACTGGTGCAAATTTTTTTAAATGCAAAAGTCAATGTAGCACACACAATATATATATTATTGGGGTGTAACAAGAATTTTAAGTAATATAGTTTTATAGACAAAATCGGGGTGGTGTGCATTTTATAAATATCATAATGGAAAAAGCCTAGGCCCTTAAAAAAATTCTAATTTAATCACATGTGCTATGAGTTCCTTGGTGTTATATTCTTAAATACTTTTCAAGGATTTCTGGTTTACTTGTCCTGTTTCCTTGCATTTATATTTGAATTTAATGCTGGCAGTTCAATTTACTAAATCCTATGCTTTACAACTGTTGAAAACCAGCTTATACTAATGCCCAAACGCTGAAATGACAACAAAAATATATTAAATACATTTTTTAATCAGTAGAAATACGTTTTAGAAGGATGTTGCTGATTCAAGAAATCTATGTTAACAATAGCATGAGAAATGTTTGTATCAAATAACTTACTGCTATTAACTCCTTTTAGTCTCTTCCTGAGATGTGAGTTGCAGAGAAACAAGGGTGTTTAAGCTGAAAATATCCAATGGGCATGTTCCTTTCAGTTCACTTCCTTTACCCCGATAAAGGGGTCAAGGCACTGTTCAACTTAAAGAGTGTTTTCCTCATTGAGAAAAATGGTTCAGTTCTGTTTGTGACAATCAAAATTCAGAAAAGAACAAAATTTAATAGAATTTTATTTTCCACCTTTTGTCTCATAGGAAAAATTGGGTTTTAAAGTATCCGTTCTTTAGCATGCAAAATTACCATTGGCTTGCACGATCTCTCAATCTTCATTTTCTTCCCCAAACGCATTACCTGTTTTCTTACACATTCAGAGAATATATAATTTGCTTGTTCAACGTGTTTGTGCTCTTAGCAATAATTAAAATATGGGAAATGGAAAGCTCTAGGCTGGGTAGAAGTTATTGGGCTTATGGCATTTAGGAGAAAAGAAATATAAATGATGTTGACAACAGATAAGAACAAGTGAGTATCGTTAATTTTGTAGGAGATAAAAAGTAAAGGGGCAGTAGTTTTGAATGACATGCTTAGGGTAGGCTACATAGAGAAGAAAAAATTATCTCAGGCCATAAGAATAGGTAGAATCTTTGAAAAAAGCCAATTGTAATGGGTATTTATCCTATACATTTTATATATAAGGAAAAGATTAATATGTCAACAACTGGCATGAGATATATACTATTTAGGGGAATTTATTTTTAGAAAATTCCCAGAGTATGTCTCAGAGTGTGCCACACCTTTTGGGGCAAGGCACAATTGTAAGAGGGACTTTACCTAACAGATGCAATGGTTTCTTGGCAGCCTGGTTTCTTGTGCCTTCAATGAATCCCCAACAACAACAGAAAAGAAAATTCCTGGAGTATAAAGTGAAGTAATGAGAACATACAGCCAGCAGGATCCACAGTAAATCAATCTGATGGAGGAGGAACCTTCACGGCCTTCTCCTGACAACAGGGTGTCTGTGAGAAACCAAACCTGTGACACGGGAAGAAGCAAATTGTTATTAAATCACTGGAAGTAACTAAACTTACATGTGTTTTATTAGCACAAGAAGAGAAAAACATATTCTTGAGGAAATGGTACAGAAATAGAAAGTATTTTCTCTAAGCGGTTGTTACATGAAAAATGGATGAGTCATGAGTCATGACTCAACTTTAAAGTGCATTATTTTTCTTTGGGTGTTTTTTATAAATATATTAACTAAATTTAGATCCATGTGATGTAGACTGAAACATTTTTCTAGTTTTACAAAAATAAAAATGTACAAACCAAAGCATGGAAACTGTAGGAAAATTGATATGGATATTTATGAAACAATGAATGAAAACAGATTTATCCATTTCTTAATGAAATGTATTTAAACACACAAGTATAACTACCAAAAGATGATGTTTTTATATAAAAGAGTTTTAATGGGCGGCACCTGTGGCTCAATGGGTAGGGCACCATCCCAATATACCCAGGGTGGCGGGTTCAAACCCAACCACAGCCAAACTGCAACAAAATAATAACCGGGCATTGTGGCGGGAGCCTGTAGTCCCAGCTACTAGGGAGGCTGAGGCAAGAGAATCGTCTAAGCCCAGGAGTTGGAGGTTGTTGTGAGCTGTGTGATGCCGTGGCACTCTATTGAGAGTGATTAAGTGAATCTCTGTCTCTAAAAATAAAATAAAATAAAATAAAATAAAATAAAATAAAATAAAATAAAAAAGAGAGTTTAAAAAGCTATGCCAATATAATTTAGAAAGTATTGGAAGAATGGTACAAGTTTAATATGTTTGTGGTATAAATATAATTTTATATGAAGCAAGTGAATATGCATATGTAAAAAACAATGCTTGAAGAGATCATTCACAAACGACTTACGCAAATTTAAGGTATTGTAAAAAACTATTTAATACCAGTACTATTTAAAGTCAATGCAAACAATAAAAGATCATCCAGAACATGAACTAACATATTTTTAAAATTTAAATTTGGAGAAGCTCTGATGGAATAGCCATAGTTACCTCTAAAGACAGGACGTAAGGGTATAAGATTTTAAAGATGTTTATAGTCTGACTTAGTTTTTCCACTTCAGAAAAATATACTGTAATGAAATAGTCCTGTGAAAAAGTATACATTTACATTATAATATTTAAAAGTGGAAAGAATTAAACATTAAATCCTTTTTTAAAATATCAGGAATATGTTAAATGAAAAATGGTTTTCTCTTCTTTCTAATTTGTGTATTCTGCCAAAATAATTTAAGTTTTTATACTTATTTTTTTATGATTATAATTTCATTTTATTTACCTACCAAAAAATACAGTTTCAGGTTGGAACACATAATAAAATTGAGACATCACTTGCTTCTATCTTATTTTTGAAAATAAACACAATAAAATTTGTCGAAAAAGACGTGGAAGTTAATGAGTTTGTAAATGTAACAGAAACTGTAGGGATCTTATAGGCCCAAAAAGAACATAAAGGGTTTAAGGGAAATGGCACAGAATATGCAGATAGGGAAGCTCCAATTTGAGTGAATTGGGGAAAGTGCTTTCACAAAGCCCCTGTACTTATTTGGGTAATATATTGTGTCACTGTGAGACATAAAAAGAAATCAATCTAATACTTTTTAGGGGGTCACAGAGAAACTTAAAGCAAGTAGGAACATAGCTTGGTGGGATTATGAAAGACTACACAATTAGGCAAATGAGGATTATCTGAAATTCCCTATCCATTCCTTTTAAGTGAAGAAGTTAAAACAAAGACAGCACATTTTGCAATGGAACAGTGTCGCATACAGGTGATGTGAAGAACAGAATTGTCACATGTTGGCTCTAGAAAATGACACACAGAACGATTATACTGACAATCATAAACAAAAACCTCCAGTAAGGCAATCTGCCCTTTATCCCTTGATGTAAAACTCACCAAATGAAGAAAAATACGAATCATTACCTGAGTCTTCCTGCCCTGACCCTTTTGTATAATATTATTGGCTAAGATTCATAAGCTCAGAGAAAAACGTTACCTAAAAACATTACCCAAAAGTAGTTAACACACAAGAAAAAATAAAAAATAGAGACATCTTAAGAGTGAAATAACTATGAAAAGAAGAAATGAGAAACAATAGCAGTGGGGCAACCTATGCAAGATATAGCAGAATTTTTTAACAAATGAGATTAAGAAGGTTAGCTAAGCCATATATATTTTCTCAAAATTATAACTGTACAGAAATAGTAAATAATATTAAATAGCTGTTAAAAGAGATCAATTTGAATTACTGGGTTTGAAAACTATAATTGTTGAAATAAAGAACTTGGTAATCAGTTGACATAGCTGAATAAAGACAGTTAAAAATCAAGTCTTTTTTTTTTTTAATTTCATGATGCCCTATTGAATTTATTTACCTTCCTTATAGAGTTGTTTTATTCTTTTTTTTTTTTTTGAAGAAAAAGTATCCAATGTATTCAGTACTTTTATGAAATCAATTTATAATTACTCAGACCTTCTTATGAAAGATAGATCACAGCTATAGAGAAGTGGAAGGGGATGGGAGGGGAGGGGGGAGGTTAATAGAGGGAGGGTAAATGGTGGGACCACACCTATGGGGTTGTTTTAAATATAGTATTTTCAACAGTGACCTGAGAGACTCAGTCAAAATTTTTCTCACAAGAAAATAAGGATCAGAAAAAAAAATTGAAAATATATAACACAATTAATAGAAATGACAGGGAATTGTTGAATTGTCAACATTCAAGTAAAAGCATTCTCAGAATGAGGATAAAATAAAATCTAAAGAATGAACTAAGGCTGGGAGCTGTTTGGCTCACACCTGTAATCCAAGCACTCTGGGAGGCCTAGGCAGGTGGATTGCTTGAGCTCAGGAGTTGGAGACCAGCCTGAGCAAAAGGGAGACCCTGTCTGTACTAAAAGTAGAAAAACTAGCCAGGCATGGTAGCGAATGTCTGTTATACAGGAGGCCGAGCCAAAAGGATTCCTCAACCCCTGAGTCTGAGGTTGCTGTTAGCTATGATGCCATGGCTACTCAGGGTGGTGGAATCAGTCTCAAAAAAACCCAATCAAACAAACAACCCCCCCTCCCAAATTTGAAGAAATAATGAGGTTGAATACCTAAGACAAAGATGGCATCCAGAAATAGCTTCTAAAATGCAAATATAAATATGATTGTGAAAAGGTACATCTAAGCACTCCAAAGTACAATCTAAAAGCCTTGCAGATTAGGAGAAAATAAAAACTTATAAAAGGAGATCACCTATAAGCAATATCATTTATCACAAACCTCAGGTACAAAATGAGAGCTAGTTCTTAAAATAATATTCGCAAGGTATTAAACCAAAGTAATATAAGGCCCATATCTCATATTTGCTAAACCAGTAGTAATCAAATTGTGGCCAAACTATGTCTACAGGCCAAATAAATCATACCACTTGTTTTTGGAAATAAATTTATGACCACACTATTTTTTTATATATTATCAGAGGCTGCTTTTGCCCTATTATGACAGAGCTGAATATTTGCTTCAAAATAGCAAAGGAGAAGGAAATGCCATTATTAAAGTAATGTCATGACTTGTCATGATTTTTTTGTTGTTTAGATGGATAATGAAAGCATGGTGATACATTGCACTTTTATAGCCCACATGTATAATCTTGAATTTTTTTCATAAAAATCAAGAGTAAGTAGAGATTTAAAAATTTAAAGATTTTTTCCCAAAAATGTAAACTTAAACTATAATGTTGGAAATTTTACCATTTAGAGAAAATAATAAGATGACACTGAAAACAATACATTCTTAAAACATTTCTAGCATGCAATATAAAAATTATTTCAAAAGTGATAAAAGCATGCACATTTCCCTAGAAATGTTTTTCCTACCTATATTATTTTATATTGTTCAATAAGAAATATATGAAATGTTTTACTTTTTCTTTACAAACACATAGCAAACAAATAGACTATGACTAATGCAAAATAGTTATTATATATACATATAAACAGGTAATAGTTTTATTTTTCAAAGACAAGGCTACTTTTGATCATATTTTAAATTAGACACTTTTTTTTTGTCCGACAGTTTATCAGTCCAATGTGTTCTAAACAAATATTTCTAAATTTTAATTATACTTAGATATATTTTACCCTCATGTGTAATGCGATGGACAATAAATTCCACTTTATTTATTTATTTATTATTTGAGACAGAGTCTCCCTGTGTCCCATTCAGTAGAGTGCAGTGATGTCACAGCTCACAGCAACCTCAAACTCTTGGGCTCAAGTGATTCTCTTGCCTCAGCCTCCCGACTAGCTGGGACTACAGACGCCCACCACACGCGAGGCCGTTTTTAGAAGCAGGGTCTCGCTTAGGCTCAGGCCAGTCTAGGACCTGTGGGAATTCAGGCAATTCATCAACTTCGGCCTACCAGAGTTCTGGGATTACGGACATGAGCGACCACGCCCAGCCTAATAAATTCCACGTTGATGGTGATAAATGTAAAATAAATTAAGAGAAGAAAACTCATTTTCTATGAAAATATAATTCCACAGATTTAAAGTATAAAGTATAACGTATAAAGTAAACTATAAAGGAAAGTAAATGCACACAGGAAGATAAACAATCTGTTTATACACCCTGGAATGGATATGCCGTCCGAAATCTATAGAGATAAAGAAATAAACTTGTCACTGAAGATTTGAATATACTCCCACAAGATTTTTGACCAGATGTCTAATTTAGCTAATGATATTGGACACAAGGTGTATGTGGTCTATGTTCTCTATACCTGAACACACCAAGAATATAACATTTCAAACTATCAAAAAACATTTGAGAAATTCAACAAGTGGAATTTAAAATGCACAGAAATAATATGTATCTTCTAGGAAACAAATCAGAGAAGTTAGAGCGAACCCCACATACAGCCATACTGTAAAGGCAATTATTCAGAACTATGCTGGGGCGGGAACAAAAACAAACAATACTATCAATGTGACAAAAACGTCAAATATGCTGACAGCCAGACTGATTTATCGTGAAAAAATGTATTAATGAAAAGTTAGCCCTTTAAATAGATGAGGCAAGAAAGTGTCAGTTTACAGGTTTGGAACAACATGATTAATCTGTAGAATAAAACTAAGTTGAATTCAATATGTTATTTTTAAATATAAAACATATATTAAAGAAAGAGGCATATGGAAAAGGCCAAGAGAACCTGATGGGCTAAAAATAGGCACCAATGGCCCCGGTGCCTCGCCGCCGTCGCCCTTCGCTTCTCCAGGACCCCGGCCGGGGACGCCCTCGAGGGAAGCCCGAGGCCTCGTCCGTCGAGGGCGGCGCGCGGAAAGCAGCTGCCTGGATTGCGGACTCAAGCCGCCCTAGCCCCCGCGGGAGGCTCGTTTGCCGCAATTCGGGGCCACCGTCCAGGCCCAGGCCCTGGGTGGCGGCAGCCGACCCTAGGCGAGGAACTGCGGGACCCGACGGGGCGGAGGCCGCTGGCAGGGCTGCGCCTTCGCGGATCCTCGCTGCTGGGTGCGTTTTCCGTGGTGTAGGGGTCTCACTGGCTGTTGCCCTGGGCACCGCCGAGCTCCCAGTGAGAGAGAGCCCTGCGCTCCTAGGGCTCCTCCCAAGAGAAAGATCCACAACCCTTATCTCGGCCCCAGAGGGGTTCGGACATCTAGAGTTCAGGTGCTCCAGACTCGTGGCCGCTCTGTCTCATTTCGTTGTGGGGATCCCGGACGCAGCCACTTCCCTGAGGATTCTGCCAGAAGCCGCCCGGGTTAGGGATCTAGGGGAGTCCCGGGTCCTCCCGCACCAAGCAGAGGCCATGCAATCTTCAGTGCAATGGGAGCTGCTCCAAGTCCCCTCTCCCCAGGTCCTGGGGGTCGCAGCTGCGTGCAGCCCAGCACCCCATTTTGCACATGTTTCTATTGAAACAGTGGTGCTGACTTGTGTGGCCTCAGCTTAGTGTGGCTCCCCTAGCCTCCGGGGCAAGAGCTCATTTTCTTGATTGACGCCCTCTTGCGGTCCTCACACCTCGCGGTGAGCAGTTGAGGTCCTTCCTTAATCGTGGAGATGGAAAGATTTCCCAGCTTTTTCTGTTGAGGAGATTTCTAACTTTACAACTTTGAACTATCTCTGCACATGCAGCGGGAATGCAGTAGGAAGAGGCGTGGACTGGGAGCAGGACTTCTTGGAGTTGGGTTTCACTTTGCATCTTTTTGTTGAGCAGCTACTGTGTGCCCGCAGTGAACAAGACAGATTTAGTCCCTCACGGAGGCAAGAAACAAATTTCAAGAAATAAAAGTGGCATGTCATGTGCTTGGATGGAGATGTACAAAATGATCAGGAACCTTATAACAAGAGGATATCGCCTACTTTGGGGACATTAAGGAAGAGAAAAGCTTCGCCAAGGAAGGGATGTTTAACAAATGAGCAGGTGTCTACAAGTCTAGGGTGTGAGGCAGGAACAATGCAAGTCCAGAGAATAGGTGCGGATATTGTTAACTACTCCAATTTTGGTCAAGTCACCCTCCCTGAGAGTTTCTCATATGAAACATTTGGGCCTTGACCTAAAACATCTTGGTCATTCAGAGGTAGGGTCATAGGCACTTCCACAATCTAATGACAAGAGCTATAAGCACAGACAAACTCAGGAGCGTAAAATGTTAGCCTATGAGTTAAAGCATCAGGGATGGGTAAGAATATATCTGTGTGTTTGCTCTAGTATATGTATAAACTATCTTTGGAGGAAAAACAGAAATCTAATAACAATGGCTGTCTATGCAGATAGGGAGGGGTTGAAGGGAGAGAATTGAACCATATGCATGTGTGATCTTTCCTATGTCCTTGAGAAGTGGATTATTTTAGGTCTAGGGCAGAAAAGTAGGAGAGCTCAAGGACACCTTGTGCCAGGGCTGGGTGTGGTGGCTCATGCCTTATCCTAGCATTCTGGGAACCTGAGGCCGGTGGATTGCTTGAGCTCAGGAGTATGAAACCAACCTGATCAAGAATGACACTCGTCTCTACTAAATTAGAAAATCTTAGGCAGTGAGAGGTGGCTCATGCCTGTAATCCTAGCACTCTGGCAGGCTTAGGCAGGAGGATCGCTTGAGCTCATGAATTGGAGACTAGCCTGAGCAAGAGCAAGACCCTGTCTCTGGAAAATAACTGGGCATTGTGGCAGATGTCTGTAGTCCCAGCTACTTGGGAGGCTGAGGCAAGAGGATTTCCAGGAGTTTGAGGTTGCTGTGAGCTATGAGGAAGCCATGGCATTCTACTCAGGGCAACAGAGTGAGACTCTGTCTCTTAAAAAAAAAAATAATAATGGCTTGGCGCCTGTGGCTCGACAGGCTAAGGCACCAGCCATGTACCCCTGAGCTGGCGGGTTCAAATCCAGCCCAGGCCCACCAAACAACAATGACGGCTGCAACCAAAAAATGGCTGGGCGTTGTGGCAGGCACCTATAGTCCCAGTGACTTGGCAGGTGGAGGCAAGAGACCCGCTTGAACCCAGGAATTGGAGGTTGCTGTGAGCTATGATGCCAGAGCACTCTATCCAGGATGACAGCTTGAGACTCTGTCTCAAAAAAAAAAAAAAAAAAAAAAAAAAAAAAATAGGCCAGGCGTAGTGGCTCACGCCTGTAATCCCAGCACTTGGGAGGCTGAGGAGGGTGGATAGCTTGAGCTCACAGGTTCAAGACCAGCCTGAGGAATAGTGAGATCTTGTCTCTAAAAGGTAGCCAGGCATTGTGGTGGGCACCTGTAGCCCCAGCTGTTTGGGAGGCTGAGGCAAGAGAATAGCTTGTGCCTAGGAGCTTAAGGTTGCTGTAAGCCGTGATGCCATAGTACTCTTTTTTTTAAAAGATAGGGTTTCATTCTGTTGCTCAGGCTGGAGTGCAGTGTATGTGCTGGTGCTCTAGCCACTGAACTATAGGCACTGAGCCAAGGATTATACTTTTTTTTTTTTTTTTTTTGAGACACATTCACTTTATCACCCTTGGTAGAGTGCTGTGGCATCATGGCTCACAGCAACCTCCACCTACTGGGCTTAGGTGATTCTCTTGCCCCAGCCTTATGAGTATGAGTGGCTGGGACTGGAGGTGCCCACCACAACATCCAGCTATTTTTTTGTTGCAATTTGGCCAGGGTTGGGTTCAAACCTGCCACCCTCAGTATATGAGGGTGCCCTACCCACTGAGCCAAATACAAATTGTTATATTTTTAATGAGTCTGTTATATTTTTGTGAGTCTGTTGTGATACTAAAAGGAGTAAGAAAGTTGTGGTGGATGGGAAAGATGGAAGATTGCCAGTTAACAGATGTCAAAAAATTGATAAAAATAAAAAATGTAATAATTCATTCAAGAAAGATTCATTGGACACCACAATGAATGGATGAAATGTTGAGGATGGGGATTTTTACAAGGTCTCATAGTATCATCTCAAATAATTAGATTCTGGGTTTTAAAACTAATGTAGAAGATATTTTGTGGTGTTTTGGAGGAAAACTAAATAGGAAGTTAGGTGACATTGTTAAATTAATCTTCCTAGCCAGGTGTAGTAACACGTGCCTGTCCCGTCTACTTTGGAGACTGAGGTGAGAAGATCGTTGGAACCCAGGAATTTGAGGCTGCAGTAAGCGAGGACTGGGCCACTGCACTCCAGCCTGGGCAACAGAATGAAACCCTATCTCTTTAAAAAAAAAAAAAAAAACGCTGGATGTGGTAGTTCACACCTGTAATCCTCACACTTTGGGAGACCAAGGCAGATGGATTGCTGGAGGCTAGGCATTTGAGACCAGCCTGAGCAAGAATAAGACCCCATCTCTATAAAAAATAGAAAAATTGGCTCAGAGCCTGTAGCACAGTGGTTATGGTGTCAGCCACATACACCGAGGCTGTAGGGTTTGAACCCGGCCCGGGCCAGCTGAACAGCAATGATGACAACCTCAACAAAAAATAGCTGGGCGCTGTGGTGGGTGCTTGTAGCGCCAGATAGAGGCTGAGGGAGGGTGAGGCAAGAGAATCACTTAAGCCCAGGAGTTTGAAGTTGCTGTGATCTATGATGCTACAGCACTCTATAGAAGGTGACATAATGAGACTCTGTCTCAAAAAAATAAAAAAGAGAGAGATAAAGGAAAGAAATGAAAAATTGGACAAGTGCAGTGCTGTGCATATCTATAGACCCAGCTGCTTGGAAAACTGAGGCAGGAAGCTCGCTTGAGCCCAGGGGTTTGGGGTTGCAGTGGGCCTGCTTTGCCATAACTCTCTAGTCCAGGCAATAGAGCAAGACCCTATCTCAAAAACATGTATCTCCATTAGGTGGGATATTGGTATTATCAATTATATAGGAAACGTCCTTGTCCTTAGGAGATGCAAGCTGAAGTATTTAGGGGTGATATGTCATGATATCTGCAACTTTCAAATAGTTCCGTATACACACGAGCATACACATGTACATAGATATGTACCTATGCACACGTCGAGGTATAGTTACGTGTGCATGTGATAAAGAAGGAAATAGCACAGGTTTGGTTCCAGACCACAGCATTATGCCAATACTGCAAAAAAGTAAGTCACACAAAAAGAAAAAATAAATAGACACCAATATCTTTGTAGACATGGGGTGTGGAAGAACATTTTAAACAATCATACTCTATAGAATCATACTCTAGAATCATACTCTATAAGTTGATCCATTTGAGTATAAAAATGCACAGATTTATACTCAAAAAAGGATATCTTAGGTAAAATTAATAGATATATAACAATATGGAGGAATTTATTTTCAATGCCTAAAATTGACAAGCAGCTATTGCATATCCAAACGTGAAAATGGAAACACGAAATTGTTAAGTGACAACATGCTGAGCAGAAGAGTAAATGCCTAAAAAGAACAGAAAGACAAAGACATTGTATTCTTTATAAGCAGTGAAATAACAATTAGATACTGTTTTATATCCACCAGAGTGGCAAAATTTAGAAAGCTAAATCATTCTGGTGTTAGTTAGGACAGGGAAAACAAGGAAGGGGTTGTTTTGATGGTGGAAATAGAAATGAATGCAAGTATTCTGGAGAGTATTTCCACGAATTATGAGTGAAATTAAGTTTGCATATACTATACAGTTCATTCGATCTATGCATTACAGAAGGTCCTGACATAAATTCACGACTCTTATGAAAATAAGCTAAGAGCAAACTCAGTGCATGTACCTATAGAATGGATAGGCGATGTGTACTAGGTTAAAAAGACAGAAATTTTACAGATTTTAGAAGCAAATAGCTAAATGAGCATGCCTGTATAAGGGCAGATATTTAAAATTAATCTGAAGTGAAAAACACATGAGTAAATGAATGAGATCTAGACCCAATGTCAACTACAAAGGAAGGTACAAAGAGACGCATATAACACAGACTAGCATCCACATTCAAGATCTTAGCTCCAGAACATCAGGGTCACAGGAATGACCCAGAAATGAAGTGCTGCATACGACAACTCATATCTGCAACCCGAAAACTTAATCTGTGTAATAAAATGTAGCACGAAATCTTTGTTAGTATGAATGACTAATAACTGACGTATTTTCACTCTGTTGTAAAGAAATCAGAATTCGGAAGTATACATTAGGTTCTTACATGTTTAATACGATGATCAAATCTCCCACAAAACGTAAACATTCTGATATATTTTATTGTGCTATTTTTACTGACAGCGGGGTTTCCCATCAGGAAATTTTTACGGCAATTTTATTCGAGGATATAATGACCATTTACAATTTTCTAATCTAGGAAAATTTGTGATAGCCTATAGAGTTAATACACAATTATGAGTACTTCTGCGTTTGGGTTCGTCTTTAAAATGTTTATTTTTCATGTAATAAGATCCACTTATATACATTCATATACTTGTTTTTGCCCATTTTTTCCCTAATGCATAAATCTTGCAGAGGAGAAAAAAAAATATTCGTGGTGCCCAAAGACTTTGATGTTTCTGAAACCACTTTCCGGGCTTTATCTTCAAATCTCCTGTGGTGGCTTATGAACAGTATCTTATCCACTAATGGCTTTGCTTCAACTTCTATATGACTATCTACACGTGTAACAAAATAACTTCTAGATGTTATATTACATATAATATCCCCAAATCTCTGAAAACCATAATAAAGTTATTTAGTGCCAGACATGAAGTAAGCCAGTGCAAGGCGAGTTATATTCTCTAAATGTCTCACTCAATGCGATCATTTTTAGCTGCAGGAATATTGATGTGTTACTATAGGGATGACTCCTGAGATACTACGTAGGTTATGAATTTCGAATGTCATATGCACTTGATTGCTTTTCTAAAAGCCAAAAATATCTCTCAGACACATGAGATTCAAATAGTGGAGTACATGAAGCAAAAACCAGACAAATTGTGCCACCATAACTGTTAACAACTACCAGAGAGGTTGACGTACTGTAGGATTTCCCCAAGTTACTACCTAGAGTCTCACATTGAGCTTTTCAGCATGAAAGGGTAAAATACATCAGGATTTCAAGATGAGAGAGAGATTTATGGTCATAATAAGATTCCTAAAACATCTCAACATTTTATATAATAGAGAAGTAACTGAGATTTACAAAGTCAACAAACTTTATTTTTCTTTTTCTAAATTTATTGCAAGAAGCCCAGAGATGGTTATGAGAGGTAAAAAGTGGATTCCTCACACAATATGCTTTTCTTTTAAGCTGTGACTAATGAAAAGTAAATTCCTTACACAGTCTTCTATTTTTCTTGTATTTTATTTTCTTTTGTTTTCAAATTGGATTTTATTTATGAAAAAATATTTTTCCATGTACATCTGCCTCCTTTGTGACTACCAGGCCCACTCTGGCAGGTGACAATAAGGAGAAGAGACTCTCTTCCCCCCCTTTGTGTTAGACCTCACACTCCTCCAATTAATTTATTAGTTCTCCTTGTCAGGTTTACTAATGTTCAAAAGATACCATAGTTTGAGATTGTCTCCAAATCACACGAGCAGAGCCGCAAGCTTTATTTCCCATGTGTAATCACATAAAAAGATTTATTTTGCTTTTCATCTTGGCTCATTAAAGATATGAATGCAAATCCATTGATTCTTTCATCCTTGAAAGTAGTTTTTAAAATCTACTTGTTGTTGTCTTGATTGTTCTTTGTGTGACAACCGACTAGCTCTCTCACATGATAACAGCTAAACAATGTACAGAACGTATGTGCAAGATATTTCTGATATTCCATTAAATTTTAGATAAAAAATGAAGTATATAATTCTCCTCCCCATATAAGTGCGAAGAGAATTCAGATGTAAAGCAATAAACATAAATCTGCGACAAGAAAATTAACTGAACAGCTGAGTGCACGTTTGATACATGCTGAGTGTTTCCAAGCTGGAATTTTTAATCACTATACTACATGACCTCTCAATAGAAGAGATATTATTTTAGTGATTACTCAAAAAGGGAACGTTTACAAACAGGCGATTTAAGTTATTGCTGATAATAGCATGCTGTGGTTAAATCTAAATAGTTTTCTTAAAACTTCCCCAAATAATGCAATTTGTAGAAAATGTGAAATGCCAAAATAATATAAAGTTTACAATGAATGGATTTCAAAAAAGCAGTGTAACATTCCTTCGTATTTCTTAATTAGGTAGGTACAGTATCCAATATCTTACCTGTCGTATTCAGTTTTAAATGACAAATATTTCAGTTTCTGAAGATATAAGCTGGTAGAATGGTTGCAGCATGAGCACCAAGAAAGACATTGAGTTGTGGATTTGAGAAATGACTCCAGCTTCCCACATCCAGTCTGTGCCTCAGTTTCCTATTTTACAAAATAAATGAAATAAGAGCACCTTCCTTATAAATGCTGGATAGAATTGCATGAATACATGCCAAGTGTTTAGACAATTATCACATACGTAAGAACTTTGTAAGTCTTTCCCACGTATAAAGTGCATGAATAGGATAGTTAGGTTAACAGAAGTTTAGATTGCTACTCTGTAATCCACTTGCACTTAGAGCATGCATCATCCATTTTAAAATCCCATAAGAAATATCAAAGAAATAGAATTCATAAGACCTACTTTCATGTACATGGAAGATTTGCATATAAGAAAGATCCGTCTTAGAATATGGGGATCCTGTATAATTTTTTATGTGCTAATAATTGTGTCAAAATTGTCCTATGGCTAAAGAGATTAATAAATGTTGGCACATGATAGAAAAATCCTGGTATTATTAATTAATTATTATTAATTAATAGTTATATTGTAACTATTGAACAATTGTTTATAAAAATTTTCCAAAAAATGGAGAAGAAAAAGACTGATAATATGATAGAAAAATATTGTCTGCAGACAGGAACAGATTGTTCAAACACATAGACATACCTACACACAGAGAAAGAAGAAAAAAGGACTCCTAATATATAAAATGATTATGCTTTTAATAAGATTTAGGCATGGTAAGATATTCTAAAATACCATTTATTATCTAACAAATAGACAGCAATGCAGTGCTTTGATTGCATACTGCATTGGAAGCCATGTGGTTGAGTGGGCAAATTCATGCATCCCTAAAATAAAAGCAAAACAATAGAAACACTGTGAAGAAGGAATTCACAAAATCTTGCAAAATTGCATGTGCATTTATCAACAAAACCACCTCTATAAAATATTCCTAATATACATTTCACAGTAATACAATTAAAGTATGTGCAATTGTTTTAAATGACAATTTGTATTGCAAATTTAAATGCAATTTGTAGAAAATGTGAAATGCTAAAGATGGCATTTCTTGTATGTTTCTTATGGCGGAAGACTGAAAACAACCCAAATGTCCATGTACAACATACGACAAATTGAAACTCTATATATACCTTCCTTTAAAATGCCTTAGTGAACTTATGTAAGTTAAATGGCTTTAGACTGTCTCTTTTCATGTAAGCAAAATGAGGTAGATCAAATAAATCTTCTGTTATGTAATATTTTATATAAATAAATTATCCTGTATGTTTCCTCTTATCATGAAACAAAATTTTTTTTCATTTAAATGTATTTTATACATTTTCCTAATGTTAGCAGCTAGACTGTCTGCAGAAACTATATTCCAGTGTAACATAATATGCTTCATTTTTTACAAAAAAAAAAAAAAAAACTACGTAAATTAATTGCCAGTGCATAATAATATGATAGTTAAAGCATTAAGTTACTTTATGTATGTTAATAGCAGCATCTGGGACTTCAGCTTCTTAACTATGGTTAACACTTTTGCACATGAAAAGATAACATGTAAGTACAGTCACAGAACCCCTACTAATAGGGTTTAATTAAATACACTTTGTAATCAGTTCTTCTAATTCATTAGAGACTCAGTAACTTACATTTTTTTCTACTGCACTTTCGTCCCCTGTAATTTGGGGATAATAGGAACAGCTGATAAATCTACCATGAGCTACTGTGAGTACCAAATAAGCTCATTCATGTGAAATGCTTAAAACCTTGCCTGATGCACAGTAAATGCCAAATATGTCAATTATTGTATTGTTCTCTCAAAGGTAATAGTTGTGCAAAACAAGCCTCCTGTGAACTGTAAAGAATTCACTCTCTCCAATCTTAGTCATTTAGAATAAGTCCTGGCCTAAAAAAAATCAAATGCTACTTCGGATTTAAAAAGAAGTAGGTGAATGTTAGCTTAGTTTAATCTAGTTGAACAAATTTGGGACACGCTGTCATCCTTTAGTCCCTTACTGGCTAAGAGAGACTCTCTTTTATCTCTTACCTTTCCCCAACTGCCCTGCAATATCACTTTTGATATCATGAAAGAATTTCACTTCCTTATCAAGGTCTTGTGAAAAATCATTTTAAGTTTGTTCACTCACATATATTTTTGAGCAAAGGATAGAGATTGTTCAGCCCTGCCACCAACAATTTGCTCTTTCGATGGCACTGTTACTCATTTTCTCGGATGCCAAACCCCTATATTTATTCATTATATAAAGCAGTGAGTTCAATAACTCAGGCAAGGTAATTAGAAGAAAGCTTTGCAACCCTTTTGGTTAACTATCCTAAGTGTTCTGGTTCTTTGAGTACTCAGAAATCAGAACCACTGTCAGCTAGAGTTTTGATCATCACACTGCCTGGTGGAGAACTCTCTGCTGCCACCACATTCTGCCACAGTCTCCTTCTCCACACATGTCTGTCTTGTCATCTCTAGCTCTTGGGTATGTGCGAAGATTCCTCGATGAATCTCTAAAGGGTTCCTCCTCTGAGATTATTGGGGTAGTTTAATTCTTGTTATACTCTTTATTTATACTCTGGAGAGGATGTTGGTTCCTAGTGTCCCCACTTCAGGAGTAGGAGTGGAAGAACAATGAAGAGAAATTCCTGAAGTTAAAGAACTTTCTCTACTGATGAAGTTTAATCTCATATTTTCCCAAAGAGTTGGCCAAAATGTGCAGCTATATGTAGCCATAGAAGCATTAAGCTCAAATTTTAACCCCTAACCCCCTTTTTTGTCACAGGATGGCCCCAAAGAGAAAAAGGAAATATTATAGAAAAGGCAATCTGTTATCTGTAAAGAGCTTTTAATATCAGATATTCTCTAAGTATGCCTAGTCCTAAAAGAAGAGTTAAAAGTTTTTCTATCCATTTGTTAATGTCTTCTGCTATTTCTTTTCACAGAGTTTCATCTTTCTTTCTATAGAGATCCTTCGTACCCTTTGTTAAGTATATTCCAAGGAATTTTATTTTCTTTGCAGCAACTGTGAAGAGTATTATGAATTGTCCCATCTTCACTGTTATTGCTGTCTATGAAGGGTATATTTGTGAACACTGATTTTATATCTCAAGACATTACTGTTTTTCTTGATCACATTCAAGAGTCTTGAAGTTGAGTACTTGGGATTTTCTTAGTATAAGATCATTCTTATGGCTGGTATAAGCCAACATTGCTAAAATATCTATACTAACCAAAGCGATCTATAGATTTAATGCAATCCCCATTAAAATAGCAATGTCCTACTTTGAAGAACTTGAAAAAAAATAGGTCTTCATTTTATATGCATTCCTACAAAATGAAAACAAACCTGGACGCATCACATTATCACACTTCAGGTACCACTACATGTTTATAGTGATTGAAACAGCATGGTACTGCCATAAAAATAGAGACATAGACCCATGGAACAGAATGGAGAACTAAGGATGAAACTTGCCTCAGATTGCCATCTTGTCTTTGATAAACTATACAAAAGAATACACTGGGGAAAGAAAACTCTATTTAACAAATGGTGCTGGATGAACTAGTTACCCACACACAAAAGACAGAAAACTGGACCTGCATCTCTCACCACTAACAAAAATTAACTCCCACTGGATTCTTTAAATCTAAGACACATAATGGTAAAAGCCCTACAGTAAAGTGTGGGAAAAACTCTTAACAATAGTAGCTTTGGTAAAGAATTTATGACGACACCATTGGCAATTGCAGCAATAACAACAAATAATAAATCAATGGGACCTGATCAATTTAAAATGTTTCTCAACTAAGGACACAATCAACAAACCAAATAAACAACCTTCATAATGGGAGAAGATATTCACATGAGTTGGACAAAGGGCTAGTGACCAGAATGTATGAAGAACTCATGCAAATCAACAAAAAAGAACAAACAACCCCATTACTGGTCAAGAGACAAAAACAGAAATTTTTCCCAAGAGGACAGATGAATGGCCCACAGACACATGAAGAAATGTTCATCATCACTAATCATCAGAAAAATGCAGATCAAACCACTTTGAGATATTGTCTAATCCCCGTAAGAATAACACAGTTTGGTAAATTTGACAAGTATTTTCTTTGAATTTACTTGAAAATTCCCACTTTAGTAATATTTTAGTTACTCCGGTCTACAAGATAAATATTTTGAACAGGTTTACTCTAGGTTTTCCAGTATCCATCTTAGCTGAAATAGATGCTATAGGCATAGCTGACAAGTGTTTTGAATTGTTTCTTCAGCTGCCAGTTTGCTGCACATAAACTTGAAAAAGAATGATTTAGATCTGGATTGTGACTAACTACACTGAACACAAGGAATGAATCTAAACTGCAAATTACGGTTCAATCTAGTTAATTCCAGTGGGAACAACAAAGTTACAAATACTTCTGGTCTTGCAACTTTCAGCCATAAGCAAGCCTCGTGTTCACAATATTGACTTATGTGAAAAGTCCTCTTTGTAGACTAAGAGCTTTCATGTCTCTAATGAAATTAAATAGCTAAAATAAAAATGTACCAGTGTATTATAAAAGAAAGAAAGTCATTATTCAAAACTATCATCAGGTTGGAAAGAAAGAAATTTTGCAAAAAAATAGGAATGATCTGAGTATAAAAATGATAATTTTATCAATATTTATACAGACCAATGTGTTGCTTTTGTAAATGTCCTTTTTTTTTTTATCTGTTGACAGTCTTCCTTTATGTTGGTAGCTATTTCTAAGTTTCTATCCCTCTTGGTTGTCTCATTTGTACTCAAAACAGTAAAATCTGAGTGTCTACTTCCTTATAGCCTGGTCAACAGAATCTGTAATTGTCAATCCAAAATTTTTCTTCATGATAAGATTTTCATATCTTATTGTGAATATTTTTCTTTCATAATAGAAAGCAACAGCTACCTTTGTGAGCACTTAATATTTTTTAGTATAGTAATGCATGAAATGAACCTCAGAAACATCCATCGCTGCTGATTTCACTGTCAGTTTTGGTCCTACCATCAAAGTACGTTTATCTTGTTCCCGTTGCCATAGGAGTGCTCACCTTGTTTCTGTCATTTACTCAAGGAAGATTACCAGTGACTCTGGTTCTCAAATTTAGTTATGTGTACCAGTCATGAGAATTTCAACGTGTGTAGAATCTGAGTTTATGTACCAATTAATCTAGGTGGATAATAGGACCTTAATTTTCTACAGGCAGGACAGGTGATTAATTGGCAGGTGCTCCATACAGTATACCTTGAGACATAATACTGCTCTTGGAGCAATCATTACATTAGCCTCTGATTCTTAAATATTACAAAATAGTATTTATTTTTAGTGGTTCTCAAACTAAAGGTTTGGCGGCTATTTTTCTATACACAAATTCAAGGTAAGAATGTGGTGTAAGTGGCATTATTCTCTGAAAATTTGCCACTAAAACATATATTTCCATGAAATAGATAAAACTCCTGTTGCAACGGTCAAGTGATCTCACAACTGTATTAGTTGCTGATGTTTTCGGACTTTGTATTGATCAAAGGGTTTTTAATGGTTGACTTCTAATCAATCCACATTCTTAATTATGTTTCTAAGTCTGATTAATATTAATGATTATGTGCTTAGCCTAGAAGATCAATAGCATACGCTGATGTCTCAATTCATTTTCTTATATCAGACTGAAAAATGTGTTTTGTGGCCTTTGAGGTTAGTTTTGATAATGACATATTTAAGGAAAGCATTATTGCATCATTACATATTTAAGAAGGCAGACAGTAGGGTATAATCTATATGCAGACAAGGTATTCCTTTACAGAAGTAAATTGAGGCAGACAAAGGACTAATTCAATGAGAAGGTAAAAAAGTCCCAAACATTCTTAGAGAACATAAATTTTACATAGTCCAGAACATGATATATTTCTCCAAGAACCTATTATACAAGTTTGTTTGCCATAATAATTATTGTACATTGGATACAGATGAATTTGATCTAAAGAAGTAAGAAAAAAAATTAAGGCGATATATTGAACAAATTTGGAAAACATACCATGCAGTAAAAAGAGAAGGAGAAAAGTCATCACTTATTAAGCACTTGTTATATGCCCAGCAGTGTGCTGTTTGTTTTTCTATTATAGTCATTAACTTTAAGAAGAACCTAAAAGGTTATTACAATTAAGATATGAACGGTGCTAGGTTTTAATTATACAAGATAAATAAATTGTAGATATCTACTACTGTCAACAGTGCTGCACCATATACAAAACAAATTATAAGAGGGTGGATCATTTTCATTTTTAAAAATTTACAATTATTGTGGGTACATAACAGCTGTATACATTTTGGGGGTACTGTGATGTTTTTATACAGGCATACAGTGTTAATTAATCAATTCAGGGAAACTGGTTCATTGACACCTCAGGTACTTATCATTTCTTTGTGTTGGGGAAATTTCAATTCTACTCTTTAATTGTTTTAAAGTTAAAACTTAACTTACTGTTTTTCACTGTGTTGTGCTATCAATTTGTTGTTCATCTAACTGTCTGGCTATATATGTGCAACATTAATTATTTTTCTCCTCCTGCTACCCTTCCCAGCTTTGGGTAATTATCATTATGCCTTCTGACTCCATGAGATGAATTTTATTTATTTATTTTATTTCTTTGGTAGTTTTTGGCCAGGGCTGGGTTTGAACCCGCCACCTCCAGCATATGCGGGTGGTGCCCTAGTTCTTTGAGCCACAGGCACTGCCTGAGATAAATTTTTTTACTGTAATATTTAGCTCCCACATATGACTGAGAATATGCAAGATTTGCCTTTCTGTCCTTGGCTTATTTCTGTTAACAATGTTTTCCAGTTCTATTCATATTGTTTGAAAGGCAGGATTTCATTTTTTTTTGTGGTTATACACTATTCCATTATGTACACAAATATTCAAGAAGAGTAGATCTTATGTTAAGTATTCTTATCACAAAACAATAATAAATAATAATGCAGGAGGAACCTAGGAAGTGATGGATATATTTATGGCATAGATTATGGTTATAGTTACAAGGTATGTAGTTATCTCTAATCTAGTTAAGTTGTATACATTATATATGTACAGCTTTACTTATGACAATAATACCTCAATAAATGGTTTATATATATATATATATGTATACACACACATTCACACACACACACACACACACACACACATATATGTTATCCTTTTTTTCTTCTCTGGGGCAGAATTTTGCTGTCTTTTCAGCTAGACTGCTGTTATGTCTTTATAGCCAACTGCGACCTCAAACTCCTAGGCTGAAGTGATCTTCTTGCCTCACTTTCCCAAGTAGGTGAGAATACAGGTGAATTCTACCACATCCAGATAATTTTTCTATATTTTACAGAAATAGGGTCTGGATGATTGCCTGGCTGTTCTCAAACTCCTGGCCTCAAGTGATATTCCTACTTGGGCCTCCCAAAATGCTTGGATTATAGGCTCGAGCCACCACACTTAGCCTGAAATATTTTGTATGTGAATCAGAGAGCATATAGAGAGTATATACACTTTTAAGTGGTGTATCTTGGATTTGATTACAACCCCTAAAGGCTAGGCACTTTAAATGAATCTAAATTCTTATTTTTAGAACTGTTTTTGGAAAATAATTTCTGATTGTTCATTTTTTTTCTAGAAATACACAAAAGATATTCCACTTTTAGATCAAGCATTTGAAACAACAATCACATCTCCAGCACCAATGCTTAAAGAATCAAAGCTTGCATGTTTTTTAGCCTGCCAAATTACACTGGAAATGCCTGTCAAATTTACAATGAGAAATGCAAATGCTCAATGAGACAAAACTGTAAAGTTCTTAGAGCATTTTTATCTAGGCGGTTTACTTGGAACTTTACTATGTATATGTTAGATGAGAGTTGAGCTTTAACCAGAATAGATACGGTAGAACCTCCATAGTTGACCAACTCTCTACACTGACCACGTCCGTATGTTGATCTAATTTTCATTGACGTGGTATGTACTTCATATACAGATCAGTACAGTAGACCTGGTTATAGACCTAGGTTGTAGGTTATATTGACAACCTCCATATGTTGACCAGTTTGTTGTAATCCTTCAGGTGTTGTAATCCTTACAGAGGTGTTGTTGTATATGCAAAGAGTTTTTTAACTAAACTACTCAGCTGTTTACTTGCTTAGCCTCTCTCCCCCCTCAGCACGAGAAGATGTTTGTTCCTTGCAGTGTTTTGTCATAGGTTTAGTTGAAAAGTCTCACATATACTCTGATCGTGCAGGTAGACAATCACAATGTCAAGTGTTTAAATATATAAATATGTATATATCTCTACCAGAGAATTATGGGCACAGGATGGAGAATACAGATAACTGTAGTTGGAGAATAAAGGAGAGGAGATGTGGGATGATAGTAAAGTACTTAAGCTATTAAATTGTCCTTGTTCTAACATCAATATATGGTACCTTTTAGAGGAATAGTTAAATAGATACATGACAAATAGTCACATATATGTATGGATAAACATATGCAGATGTGGTCCTGCACAAAGCAATGATGAATGTGAGTTATGAACCAGAATTTATCTAAGCTGTGTACATAATACGTAATAAAAATTAATGTGAAAAAAAGGAAAAAATCCAAATTTTATCTAACAAAAAGCAACCATGAGATAATTCCTGAATGAATTTACGTAAGATTGCTGCCAGAAAACTACAATTAGAATTTTAGGCCTCTCACACTATTTAACATACATCAATAAACTCTTGCTTTATTTACAGAGATTGCTAATAATTTCTGAGTTGTCAGATTTGCCTAATTTATTTTTTAGAAGATAGCCCAATTTATTCCAAGTTTTGGAGAAGGAAATGCATCTTAATGTCACCACAAGATACTCTGTCTGAAATATATCAGTTGGAAAAACTGGGAAGTAATACAAACAGAGAAAAAAAAATGAGGGTCAGAGAAACAAATTATGTTAGTGTTATTCAAATAGTCTAACCAGAAGAAGATGTATGATCACACTAGTTCTGGAGGCAGGAATATCTCTACTATGGAGAAAGATGCATTGGACTATCAGAATTTATTATTACAAAAAATTGTTTTCTTTATTCAAGCAATTCTTGAAAAATGTATTAACTTCTAGAGCAAATCTATCTTCAGTGGGGGAAATATGTTAAGCAAATAAGAAGTAAATTACATTTCTCATTGAAAAATAATACAGTGACATTCGAACCTATGTATTAGCCTCTGAAAGAGCTCTCCTAAGTCAGCCTACCCAGGAGAAACTGATCCATTTCCAGCATACTGGTAAAGATGATTTCTGCCTCAATTTACAGAATTGGGGAAATTTTTGCCAGACTGAAGTTGCTCTGTGATGTCTCTTGGTTGAAAGCCAAGTTATTTTTTTTCTGATGACACTTTGACTTCCCCCTGTTCTTCCTATTCACACTTCAACAGGTTCTACTTTATTGAAGTGCCCTCTCAAGCCTGCACAAATGGAGATAACTCTCTTAATTAGCGTTCTCAGTATGTGCCTGAAAACCTTAAGCGAAGATACCAATCATAAACCTGCAAAGAAAAAGAGAATCAGAAAATGCTTCCTAGTAGCTGCCTCTTAGACCCCTCTCTCCTCCTCTGCCTCCTTCTAGTTTGCTTGTCTGACTAGTTTTTGTAATTCCACATTCAGATCTTGCTTCATCCGAAGCTTAAGAGAAGTAGTCTTACACAAGTACATATGAACTGGTAAAGACTGTACTTTTAGTTTCTATTAGCATTTTATAGCACTTGAGTTAGGGAAAATTTTTGTTACTCACAAATTATGGCTTTCCCAGGAACATGAAAAATCATTCAATGTTTTGAAAGACATCATCAATTTTGCAACAAATATCTTGACATATAAAAAGTAGTTTTATTAAATAATTCAATGAGCACTTTTTAGGGGGTAAATATGTACATATATTGCTATAAAACTTCTCATGCCATATTGTGTCTGAAAAAATATTAGTAATCCATCATGTGGATGTAGTATAAGCATGTGTGTTTACAAATAGTTTTTATTTTAAAATGGAACTAATGTGTATATATGCATATGTAAAAAGAGTCCTCAGTATTTGTGGAAACCACAATTTCTAATTTGCCCACTCACCAACACTATGTGTAATCTCAAAGCAATGGTAATGGTGCTTTCACAGTTATTCACAGTTATGTGCAGACAAATGACAAATTGTGGCCACCGCACGTAGGTGTTCCAAGCCTTGGGTGACAAGGTGATGCTCTACCTTCTTGTTTCAGCTCTCACACTGTAAAAAAAATGTATCATTTTATTGTATTTTTTTAAATTATTTTTTATTGAGTCATAGCTGTGTACAATAATTCAGTCATGGAGTACAGTGTGCGGGCTTCACATACAATCGGAGATATTTTTATCAACCTGATTGATATAACACTCATGATATTTTCTCATTTACTATGTGAAAA
>CAUYRH010054188.1:0-18601 GCA_963574655.1 Perodicticus potto
TCACATAGTAAATGAGAAAATATCATGAATGTTATATTAATCAGGTTGATAAAAATATCTCCAATTGTATGTGAAGCCCACACACTGTACTCCTTGACTGAATTATTGTACACAGCTATGACTCAATAAAAAAAAGAAAAAAAGAGCTCTCTGCCCACCACTGATGAGTAAAGTCTAGAGGAGACTTCCAGAAGTCTCCTTCCTTCTCTCCAGAGGTTGCAGTAGACTCTGTCCACTCCTCTGTTCCCTTTGTGGCATGTCTCACAACTTCAGTTACAGATGTCATTTTTCTTTGCAGTTTTTGGCTAGGGCTGGGTTTGAACCTGCCACTTCCTGCATATGGGGCCAGCACCCTACTCCTTTAAGCCACAGGCGCCACCCTACAGATGTCATTTTTGCTGACGTCCTTACTGCTCCTCCATCTCCACTTCCAACAAGATCTTTCCCAGAGTACTTTGGAACATCCCAAGACAACCTTCATCCAAAATGCAGTGTTCAGGTCCTTTTTCGATCTATGCCCAGAAGATCGAGACTAGACTAGCTCACTGTGTGCCCAGCCCCTTCCCCTAACGCTCTCTTTGAGCCTCAGAGAGAACCTCAGGCTTCAGCTTGCCTGGAAAGGATTTAAGACAAGGAGTTATGTGAAGATCCTGTACACTATAAAATTCTCCTCTCTCATAAAGTAGCTTCTGCAAAGGTCATTTTAGTCAATTATCTATCTGGCCCTTAAATTCCCTTTATGATTTATGCGGTAATCCACTTGCATTAAAGAATAAATGCATCACTGAATGAGGCAACCCATTGCATCTTTGGACAGCTGTGATGGTGTAGCTAGAATCCAGTCCCTGTCACTGTTTCCTTATGTGGTGCAAATGCTACACACTCATTTCATTCAAAAGTCTAATCACCCTTCTACATAGCAATTACATACATATTTAAAGACATTTTTCTGGCAAAGAAATTTTTCCTACTGTTTCCCACAAATCCAGTGTCTAATTCTTTATTGCCTTACTAATATTCAGCTAATAATCTTCTAACAAGAATATTCTTCTACAAGAATACTATGAGTGATTTTGTGAGATTCTTAATGAAGGTCTAAATACAGACTAAGAACAAAGTTCTAAAGTCTAGCTTATTTCCTTGTCTATGAGCCTGGTTACATTGTCAATAAAGGAAATCATCTCATTGTGTTTGAGATGATTTGTTCATGGTAAACCAGTGCTAGCTCCTGGAAATCACTGCTTCGACTCTTAAACAATCTAAACAATCTGTGAATCTTTACTGGTTAATAAAAATAAATCAGTGATCTCTTTAACAGCATTTCTTCTTTTTATCTTTTGATAAGAGATGAGCCACTTGGATTAAAGAATAAATGCATCTCACTCTGTGAGTGCGGTGTGGGCAATTCTTTGTGTATACTTCCTATTTCTTTCTGAGCACTCAAAATTCTGCTTAAAGGGAGAGTGGTTTGAGACAACAGCCTTTATGCTATTTTGAAAAGCCAGAATTCATAGCCCTGCTTGTTTATGCATAGTCCAAAAGAACAAGAATTGTTTCCTAGTAGACTAGGCCCTAAGAGTGCACAGGAGAGTAGATAGAATTAGGAGGGACAGACAAGTAAATGAGGAACAAAATGGATGACAATTGGAACCTGTGTTTTAATACTTCCCAGGACGTGTCACCTCTGTAAAAGAAAGAACTATACATGGTATTTGTCTCCACCTCGCTCCACTTTGCTTTGGCATTACCAGCAGCATCTTTCCTCTGAGGGAGATGACAAGTATCTGCTGGCCTGAAGTAAGGCACGTTTATGGGGAAGCCTATAGTCATTTACACAGTGCTTGTTCCCACACCATGCCAAGGTTAACAAATAAATGAAAAGGAAGCATCAACATAAACATTGAGCCTTATTACACATGAGATCATCACTCCCAGCTATCTTTATTTTCTAAGAATCTAAATTAAGGAAATCCAACCCCTCTTCCATGCATCCATACTGAAAATCATTCTTATAGTAGCTAATCATGCTTTTGAGGACAAACAACAGCAGTTTTTAACTGTAAGATTGTAAGGGTAGCTTCTGTTCTGAAAGAGTTTTATTGAGATGGTATAAGAAGAAGCAGTGCTATGTATTTAAGCACAGCATTTGCATCTTCCTTTGTTCTTTCAACAGGTTAGTAATTACAGGAGTAGTAATTAGCCTTGACAGAGAGTACACAAAACGATAAGTGGATACTGTGTGCATGGAGGGGGCTCTCTGGTGCCAAGCTGATTATTTTCAGTTGGAGCTAATTATCCTTATTATACTGCATGACTCTTTTTTTCTTGAATTATGAGTGGAAAAGTGCTGAATAGAAAAATTTTTTTTTCCAAAGTGCCCTGAACTGTGGAGGGAAATGAAAATCACAAACAATGAAAAGCTTGTTAGACAATGAGAGCCATCATCTATAAAGGGATTCTGAAGGAACTTCCCTTTTCCTGCATGCTATAGAAATGTAAAGTACTTATCAGAAAATGATCAGTTTCTAGTTTTTGTGTTTTTGTTTGGTTTGTTCTTTTTTTTTTCTGTTTTTCTTTCTTTCTTTTTTTTTTTTCCACATCAATGATGGAAGGAAAGAGTGAACCTCAGCCCAGCCTGGAGGCAGCAACAGAGCACCAAGGAAAACGATGTAAGAAAACTCTTGTATCTCTGCACAGGGCCATAAAGTGGGCAGGGGAGCAGAGAGGGAGGGAACTGTGTTAGATGCCAGGCACAAGGAATTGGCTGTTACTGATTCACTCAATTAGATCCCTACCACCAGACCCTTCAGGATGGAGGGAAGAAACACATGTGAATTTGGAATCCCGCCTGATCCAAAGGCAACCTATGAACGAATCTGAGAAGAAAGCCTTTACTTTGAAATCCAGACACTCCACAATCCTTTCTCTCTTTTTTTCCCCTTGTCTGTTGCCCCCCTCCCATTATAGTGATGCATATGAACAAAATTCCACAGATGGTGCCTGCTTTTATGAGCTCAGTCCCGAAATTCGGTTTGAAATTTCCCCAGTGTCCTCTGTGCTTCTCTCTTTGCAACAGATGCACTTAAATGTTAGCAATTTATTTGCGGCCTGTGCTCCAACCAGAGCTGAAGAGGGGAGAGACGACAGGGCTGCCACACAAAGAGAAGCCGAGCCACCGACTGACACGGCAGGGCACGAGGAGGCACCACCAGCCAGTCACGCGAAAACCATCACCACCTTGCCCTCCAGTTGGAGATTGTTCCATGAATAAGAGGACGAATCCAAAGACCCTCCAGGAAATGCTTTCCTTTCTTTGGCCTATAGTGTCTAGTCCCCCATAGGTATTCTCATTCGCAGTTGTTACTATTTAGCGGGCTTCTGGATTTCAGAAGGACAGGATATAGAAGTTCACCAGAGTTCAGGAAGCCGCAGATTCTTTTTAAGGACACTGGGGCTTTGTAAGGTGACACCCTCTAAGAATACAGCATTGGTTCCAGGGTAACGCAATGAGTCAACCCTTTTATTTAGTTTGTCAACAGTTACATGCTCATGTAGTTGGACTAAAATATTCTTGAACAGAAAGTCACGCGGTCTAGGGTTTAGAAATGTCAGCCCGGATAAGCAGGCAATTAATTAGAGTGCAGTGTTATCGCCTCTAATACAACCAGGGCAGATGAAATTAAGAGGTGGATATGCAAATTTCCCAAATAGGGGTGCACACTAGTAAAACATAATTAAAGAAGGTGGCATAAACTGGAGAAGCAACTTGGGTTGTGTGACTGGGATGAAATCTCGTGAACTTGGCTTGTGGCATTCTTACATAGGTCAAATAGCCATTGGCCAGATTGCTCAGCTCCTATCCCAATCCCATACTTTTAGGGAACCTGTTGTCTTATCATGTCAGTCCTTGATACAAAGCTAAACTTAACACCTGCTTAATCATTTTAGTTCACCTTTTCCATAAGACTCTTTCCTTAAGATGAAGCGATTCTAGTGTCACTGAGTCTCTGTATCTTTATTTTTATTATTTCTTCCCAATTTAGTTGAGCTTGAAGTTCCTTAAACCACTCCACCAAAATATAGCAAACAACCTTTGAACAAGGGAGCCCCCTGATACCCGGTTTCCACATACGCACAATGAGCAATGATGCCCACCCAGTGTATTTAGTCTCTAATGGCCTAATGGATAAAAAGCACAATGTTTTAGAAAAACAAATCAATCATTCTGGTGAAAATTATTAATGCTTCCCAGCTACGTTGGTAGACGATTTTTGAGGCAATCATTTCCTTTTTTCTTTTGGAGGCAGTGAAGGGAATGAACCAAAAGGGCAATCTAGAAAGTGGGGATCAGCCAAGGCTTTGCTGCCTAACAGCCAGCACTGCATGTCATCCTGTCCTTTCCTTCCTGTGTGACCTAAGCAAGTCACTCATACCTTGTCATCCTCTATTCCTTTATCCAGAAAATGGGACAGTAATAGGATTATTTCGAAGGGGTTAAATTAGATAATTTATAAGACACTTAGCACAGTTCATGGCACTCAGGAAACTCTCAATAAATGTTCTTCTTTACTATTATCACTTTATATCATCATGGGCATTTAAAACATGATGACATGCATTTAGACAATGCTAACATTATACTCCCACACTGTGAAAAAGACAATAATGCACTCAGATATAATCATCATTGTTTGCATGTTGGGTAGAAAGTATTGATATAGGAGGGGAGTTTGAGGTTGCCGTGAGCTGTGATGCCATGAAACTCAACCCAGGGCAATAGAGTACGAGTCTGTCTCCAAAAACAAAAAAAAGAAAGAAAGAAAAATTGACAAACCCCATATAGAAAAAAAAAATTTTTTTTTTAAACCCAGATCTGATCATATAACAGATCTGCTTAATCCCTTCAATAACTTCATTACTTTTAGGATAAGACCCCAAACTCACAACATGTCTTTACAAGGTCCTTTGTGACCATGTCTTGCCAACATTTCATGCCTGAACCCCTGATCTCAAAGCCTGGGCCTTCCTCTGCCTGGAATATTTCTCCCTCCCTTTAGCCACTCCCATGGCTAACACCTACACATTCTTCAGGATCTGACTTCCTTCCATACGGCTACCCCTTGGATGCCTTCCCAGTTTCTGCACACCTGAGCCGGCTATCCGTTTAGTTTGATACTATGGCATTGTGAGTTGGGTTTTTACTCTGTCAAAGAATACTTTAAAGTTGCTTCTTTTCTTCTTTCTCCCTAGCCAGAAAGCTTCTTGAGGGCAGGTATTGTCAGCATTGAACTCACCATATTTGGATAGTGCTTGCACACACATGCAATTCATTTATGTAACAAATCTTTAGTTCCTATACATATGGAATGCTCAACTCACCATCCTTTCTCATGAGAGCTGCATAGCTCAAGTTTATTCACAATTTTTTTCATGCACAATTTTTTTTTCCTTCTTTTTTATTGTTTGGGACTCATTGAGAATACAAAGAATTAGGTTGCACTGATTGCATTTGATAGGTAAAGTCCCTTTTATAATTGTGTCCCACCCCAAAGACGTGTGCCATACACCATATTTATTGACAATTTAAAATGAGATTTAGCCTTATGCAAAAACATAACATACTACCCAGCCTGACTTATTCTATGTGATTATGAAATTCAAGGTGAAGGTCAAGGTTAGAGACTGCCAACAACTTCCTATAAGCCAGTCTTTACCAGTCACCACAGAATGTTTTTGTAGGGAGGAGCTGATGAGAGGCAATCTGGTAAAAGGGGGTTGGAACTTCTTAACCCACACAAGGGCATGGCAAGTACTGCTGATCTATTCATTTGGGATGGTGTAGGAAAAGAAGGAAGCCCCTCCTGCCTAGCTACCATGGCACTCCCCCCACCCCAGGTTTTGTTGCTACCATGACCCTTCTGACTTTCCAATTAAATATGGAATGCCAGTTTCCTAAAAAATTCCAGAATGCAGGAACAAAGGGACTAGACTACATATTTTGCAAGGCAGATGAAGCAGCTCCCCAGTAAACTTCAATGCCTGAAATTCAGACTTTCTGATGAAGGGCTTTGTGTTATTTGTTGACAGTTGTGAGCCATAATCATGTTTAAATCTCCCTGCAAACTGTATCTTGTGCGCCAAAATAGCTCTGCTTAGGTTTACAGCCTATTCAGAAGAGTAACTCCTGACGTTATTAGATTTGTAAACAGCTAAAATGCCCATGAAAATTTATAGATTTTGTTACGTATATGCCTCAACTATAAAAATTAGAGGGCCCGATTTTGTTAGTGCTCTGAGTGCATTGTTTCCTTGGCTAAACATCAGCTCGCCATCAGCTAAAGGGATAAAACATGAGTCAATAGCTAGGAAAACTTTAAAAGGCGTAGATATAGCTCCTTTTAGCTTTCCGAATGGCTAGTGCCCAGTTAGAATAACAGATGCACTAATATTTGCCCAGTGTTACACAAATGCTAACGGCAGTAGAGAGCTGACCCTCTCCTACTTAACAGTTTCAGTTCAATTACCACCCTATACTGCAAATGCTAAGATCTGTCGGTGGCTTTTTACTATAATTATTTTGCAATAGTGGTTGAAGCTGCCATGAAATTAGTGAATGAAAGAAGCAGAGGCTCCTTTTCAAAGAATGTAAAGAGTCTGCTCATTTCTGCAATAGGACAGATTAATTATATTAGTGTGCCAACATAATTGTACTAAAAATATGAATAAAATGAATGTATATGAAGAAAATGTGTTTGTCTATGGATCTTGCCTGGGGAGAAAAAGGTCTGATGTTTGTGTTTTTAACTTGTTTATCTCCAATCTGTCAGTGGCAATGTTCACATTGTTACAGTGAAAATACTGTTCATCTTCAGAACAAGAAGAGGAGCTGTGTACATCCCAGAATACTTCCATTAAGGAGCACCTGTGCTAATAAGTAAGGTCAAGGAGATAGTGTTATGGTAATGAGGAGGGTTACAAGGACATGATGCCCTTCCCCAGATCTTCCCAACTGTCTGACTCCTTCTCCAAGTACCCAATCAATACCCAATCCTGAGGCCACCACACAGGACTGAAAGAGTGTGGATAGACCGGAAAGTTGGCTGTTTCTCCATAGTAACACAGGATGCCCTATCTCTTGCTAAGTATGCATTGTTAATAAAGGCAAGAAAAGATCTACATGCTGGAGGAATCCAGCAGTCACCTTGGTGACTTGAGACAGGCGACTCTAATTCTCTGAATGGAGTCACCAAAGTTCCAGCAATGCCCCACAAGCATGCACCATTTGCCTTGAACCTTCTTCCATACCTTTGCAAAGAGGTGTTTCATATTGGTTTAATTATTTCTCTTCCTGACATTTGTGCTATTTATTCTGTTCTTCCTTATGACTCAACAGAAATGTTGACACCACAGGTGAGAAGAGGTCGTAGCAGACAGCAAGTTGAACTCGGCAGTGTGGAGGCACGTGGGAGTGATTCGACATCAGGAGTTGGGTTTTACATGACACTAGGCGACAAGGGGCACCGCCTGCTGAAGCAGCCATGCCAGTGAACACACTGGTTCTCCATGACCCATGACTCTGCTGTAACTGAAGAGTCTTCGGATTTTGTAAACAAGGTTAAAGACTTCTGAGGCTTCCTCACAAGACTGAAATAACAGTCATGAACGCGCATAATAACATTTCTGACAACTATGGATTAAATTGTATACACATGTACCACAGTGGTCCCATAGGTTATAATGGAGCTAAAAAGTTCTTATTGCCTAGTTATGTCATTGCCATTGCCATTGTAACATCATAGCACATCATAGGATAACATCATTACTTTTCTATGTTTAGTTATATTTAGATGCACAAATCATGGTGCTATAACTGCTTACAGTATGCAGCACAGTGACAGGCTATATGGGTTTGTAGCCTAGGACCAATGGGCTAGGCCACAAAGCCTAGGTGTGTAGCAGGCTGCACCCTCTAGATCTGCGCAAGCACCCTCTATGATCTTCACAACAACACAATCACATAATGATGCATTTCCCAGAACGTATCCCCATTGTTAAGGCATGCATGACTATATAGCCTTCATTCTCCAAATTGCTGTGTTTTGTTAACAATGAAATAGGTCAGTGATGGCTCAAACACAAGCCTCTTCCTAACAGAACAGAAACACTTTGGTTCCATTCAAGGGAACTGGGGATTCATTTATTTGCACTTTCTGAAAAGAGAACTTTTTGTTTGTTTGTTTGGTTCTGTTTTAATTGAGCAATAGCCTTTTACATGAAGTTCCAGATTTTCTTTCATAGTTTGGCATTAAATAAAATAAATCCATGTGAGATTTGGGGGTTTTGTCTTGACATTTTTTCCCCAGGGATTTTTTTTTTAATTGCCATGGACAATAGCCTCAGTTATTTACGGCTCTTGGCCTATGTGTGTGTGTGACATGAGAGGAGGAGGTAGTTTGACTTCTCTCTCCAGATCTCCATTAAAACCAGAACAGACAGACGATAAATTAGAAACATTTTTAAACAATGCTTTGAAATTCAAAAAGTTAATTTACAAAAATATGTATTACAAAAATAAAATTAAAGTGTACTTTTTCTAGAGAATGGATAAAATGGTGATCATTACAAAATAGTACTAATTGGAGAACCTAAATAAGTAAATGGGATACTGCTCATCTTGGAGTGATACTAACATGGGACTTATTCATATTGTAAGCACTAAATAAAATATTCTTATAGTCTCTCATAAGCAGGGAAAATTGGCTGTCCCTGAAGGAAAGGTTCTTATAATTTCCCCCCCCACTCGGTGCATCCCTGGACATTAGCTTGGAAGGCATCTCTAAAGGTACTTAGCACTAATTTACACTTTCTATAAAGATCTCCATGTGTGGGATTACTTATAGGGGAGTCAGGCATCTCCTAAAAGGGTGCTAAGTATTCTTTAGTGGCTCATAAAGATATTTGGCCACCTTTTAAAAACAAATGTCATTTAAAATATTTTTTAAAGCAACCTGGATATTTATAAAAATCTGTGAGAAATATGCTCACATTCCAGGAAATTCACTGGGTAAGCTTATTAACAGCACAAAGGCAACAGAACTGGGTTAAGATCAAGAGACCTATGGTCTGGTCCTTGTTCCACCAGGAACTAATTGTGAGAAGGGGGCCCAATTTCAAAATTTTAATCCTCATTGTCTTTACCTGGAAAATGGGGATAACATTGCCCTTCCATTCCTGTAAGGTTAAAATGAGAGAATTGGCAGGAAGCACTTTGGAAAGCCAAAAACACTAAGTAAATGCAATATCCTCTTACGGAAAAAATCCAAATTCTATAATGTCTAAGGTCACTGAAAAATAAGTATTCAATTATTTGTAAAGATAATGTGCCCAAAAAGGTCAGGCAATAAGTTCCATGATTGTACATGTTCCTTTTTAAAAATAGAGATTCTCCATCTGCTATTTAATGATGGATGGGCATCTCTCCATTTCCCCCGCCACCTCTTGAAGAAAATGTTTAGTCTCTCTGGGTTAACTTGAGTCAATTCTTTAACTTTGTGGTATAATCAGGAATAAAAATTTAAACACTACCTTTTTCTAGAAATTCAACTTAATGAGATACTCTCCAATCCTAGAAGGATTTTCTAGTCTTGACTTATCTTTTTAGTTTTCTTCTTTCAAAGTACCTAAGCAACACATGATAATTTTAGAAAATATGAAAAATAGCGAAAAGTGGAGGGAAAAAATTAAATTATCCATAATTTCATTATTTCAAAAACTTACCTAAATTAAGAGGTAAAACACCCCTCTTCCTGCCGCCGGTCCCAATCCCCAGACTATCGCTGTTTTCCCCAGAAGAGTATCTGTCCTTTCTATCCAAACTTTGCCAGCCCATCAGCAGAACACCCATCCATGAACAATAATTAAATCTAATTGCTTGATTGCCTTCCAACTTTCAATCATATAAAAACCATAGCTTTATATGTTTTTCAGTTTTGTCCATGTGAAGCTATATTTTAGTTAACAGCTTATTAACTTAATTTACAACTGTGGTATATTTCAACAGATGGTAAGTGGCCTCTATTTGTACTCTGGCCCCAGGCTCCACAAATGTTAGGGACAGAGCTGCATCCACAAGCCTGCTCGTGTAGGAGTTCTCTCAGCCTCTGCCTCTATTACACTATAAGAGCTTTCTAACTTAGCTATTCCTGTACTAAGACTATGAGCTTTTGCGGGCATTGGCTGAATCGTGTTCCAGGTACAGAATAGGCACTCAGTATACAGCTATTGAGGGACTGAGCGAATGAACAAACAAATGAGCAAAAACTAGAGTCCCATGACTCTGAAGTGGAAAATATAGTTACTTATGAATCTTATAAATTGACAATTCTGAAAGCAGAACTCTGAAAGATTGCAAATAAGGTGCCATTGGTTGCCTCATTTCAGATGCAGACCTTTGTATATTTATGAAAATATCAATGTCCATGGCTAATAGGCAAATGATATCTTCACCCCAAATCTGACCACTATCATGGACTGCCCCAGTGGAAGTAGTGACTGCATGTGGAGATGTTACCATAGTTGCTGTTTGCTCTGGAGTTTGATCCTATATCAGCCAGGAATTGTAATTTGGACCCCGTGAGGTCATAACATAGTAAGGAATCAAAAGATAGAACATTCAAGGTAAGTGAGCATCTGTTTGTGTATTTTAGAGGCAGATTGACCTAGTTGAGTCAGTCATACTCAGAATAAATTACTAGTACTAATAACATGGCAGCCAAAATCCAGGGGGACTTTCTGCTGCCACACTCAGAATGTCCAGAATTTTAGTCTTGGGAATCAGTGTTTTCAAAATACTAGGGAAACATAAAACAAAAACACAAGCATCACTGGAATACATGGGTCAATTTCCCATTTGGCCTGTTTTATAATCTCAGTATCAATCATGCTGCTGGGATTGGATTTCCATGGATAGACATGGCAATTTCATGTCTAGAAATTTATCCTGAGGAACCAATCAGCAAGATGTGCAAATATTTATTTACAAAAATGCTCATCACAGCATTGTTTATACTAGCAAAACATGGAAAACGGTCTTAACGTCCTACTCCAGAAGACTGGATAAATAAAGCATGATGTAGCCACAGGACATAACGTTATAAAACCATTAAAAAACCATGATGTAGAAGGACATCAAATCGTGTGGGAAAATAATCACAGTATATTTCACAGCATAGAGATAAATGAAAAGAACAGTTTGTTAAACCACTTACCATGGGATACTCCTGTTGTTTCAAAATACCTGGAAGGCACAGAAAAATCACTAGAATGATGTGTAGCAACATTTGAATAGCAGTTATCAACAGCTGACATTAGGTGATTTTACTTTCATCTTTATGCCTTTCTCTATTTTATAAACTTCCTATAATGAACATGTAACATGTAATGAAAATGCATGTCATTCTAAAAATAGATGCCCTGACATCAGCTTTCTGATTCGTAGCATTGAGGACTGTTGTGCTTTACACCCAGCTCCCACGCTGCTGAGCGCCTTACCCAACATGCTCCCGCCCCCTTTGTATTATTTGGGTATCTCTCTGCTGTACTCCCTGGCTTGCATGTTCCTTCGATGGCTGAGCCTGTGTCGTCTTCTTGTGTATATCCCCAATGTGAAATAAATAAAAAAAATCATGAAGCAATTCTAGGTTTTCTCAAAGACTCAGGAAAATGTAGCCCAGAGAAATCCTTCTGAATTTCATGCCACCGCTGAACACATTCCTCCATCTTCTCATCTGCTTCTGTGCACAAAATAGCCACCTGGGTTAAAACCTCATAGTAAATTCAATGTGATGGGCTCCAACTGTATCTGCCTAATTTACATGCTGTTTAGCAAGCATTTTACTATTCCTGCATGGGAATACCACTCAGATTTAAATAAATAGTTGATTAAGCATGGCATTGGTGACCATGGCAATAAAGCACTATTAGTCCCTTGTTCAGAATATAATCCTTATCATTACATAATCTCAAAGGGAAAATGAAATCTTTTTTATCTTTTTGCAGGAAAGTTTCCCACTCAATAAGTGAGAGAATTGCTCTCGAAGGGAGATCCCTTCACTTGGGGTGTTGGGGGAGAGAGAGAAGCAATGCCCTCTACTCTGAGAGCCTGATTGGTCCCAGATGTAAAGGTGTCCTTGACACATGCCTAGGAAATTTGTGCGATTTAACTGGAGTCCTGGTGACCATGGGCGTTCCCTGGAATGTCTGCTGTAGCTTTAGACACCAGTACCTGGAACCCTCTGGCAGGTAATGAGAGATAGTGTAACCTCGTCTAGACTTTGGGATTTGTCTGGTTCCGGCATGCCCAACCAATCAATATGCATTAATCATTACACGCTCATTGTTAACGTGATTCAGCCCCAGTGACTCATCGGCATTACACACAGGGAAGTCTGTTGTGACTGGAGATGGGCAAAAGAGGTAAAGGAGCGAAGAAACGTGTTTTGCGAAAGGTGCAGAGTGGTGAGAACACAATGGTGAGGGAGACAGCGAATGCACACTTATAAGGAACTGTGAGAAGCGAGTGCACGGCGCCTCCCTCGCATTGTCTGCATGGCTAATTTTGCACATGGCGTATGCCGTTTTGAATTGTAATTATTTTTCATTTATAGATACCTTATTCTTCCAACTCTGTTATATGCTCCAGAAGGGTAGGGGCCTCATCACTTCTGTCTGGGTCTCTGGCACCTGACACCCAGCCTCGGAGGGGTAGCCCCTTAGTAGGGACGACGGGCTTCCTTGGTGATGGCAGTGACACTTCTGGTGAAATCTGCTGTGCTGACCATATAAAGGTAAAACTTTTAAAGGTGCTGTCAAGCTTGATTGCCCAGTGAAACTTCTTTGGCCTGCTAATCACTGAAAAACAGGCTCTCTCACTCCTATGAGATTTCCCCTCCTTCCTGTTCTCAGCTAGAAATACCATGAGAACAGACTGTCTCACAGTGTTTTCAGATTTCCACTTCTAGTCCCTGCCAAAAGCAGGAAGTGCAGAAGTGGGCGATAATTCTTTTTTTCTTTTTAGAACACTTTATTAAAGAGTTTTGGTTGTTACTTGTTCCCCCTCCCCAACCTCATTAGAATTAATTTGAGCAATACTTTGAATTTACATAATGATTTTCTTACAAGGCACACAAAGAGTTTTATTTGTCAGTGTCATTTCTCTGTAAGGTAAAGCAGAAAGAGTTATGGAGGGTACAGAACGTTAGAGATTGAGGGCATCTTGGGGATTTTCTGTTCCAGCATGTTTTTTAAAAACTGGTGAGAAATCTGAGACCTAGAGATATCACTCGGGGTATTTCCTGCTCTGTGTTAGCACTTCCCTCCCTGCCATGGTATAACCGCCATTTCTCTTGTCCTGCACTGACACAGCCCCTACTTTCCATCACCACCCTCGGTCCATTTTGCCCTCTCTGCTCTCCTACTCGCTGCCCCTAAGCCAATCTTTTCATTTTGTGAAAATCAAAAGCAGATAACCAACAGTAAAAGGACCAAGAATAGCTGTGTCTGACTATAGTGTTAAAAATGGAGAAAGGAAGAAAAGGAAAATAGGAAGGAAGAAAGGAAGGAAGGAAGGAAGGAGAGGGAGAGTAAAACATGAAAGAGAAAGAGTAAAAAAGGGAAGAAAGCAAAGCTTTATCAGAGGCCAGGGAAGTCACTTCCCAGGGACTGCTTCCTTTCAACACACTGCAGCAACGCAGCACCCCTGCTGAGAAACCTGCCTATGCATGGCACCATTTTGGTTCTACTTCCTGGACGTAATTATCCTACCACAGCTTGTCTCCAGATCTTAGATGGATGCCCAAGGGGGTAAATGAGGCCTCCAATGAGCGTCCGAGGCAAAGCCAGAAGTAGGCCTGTAGGTTCAATGGACTGAATTGTGTCTCCCTCAACTTTATACGTTGAAACCTTAACCCCCAATATGACTGCATTTGACATTAGGGTTTTAAAAGGAAATTAAGGTTAAATAATGTTAAAAGGGTAGGGAGCACCCTAATCCAATCGGGCTAGTAGTCTTACAAAGAGCCTTATAAAAAGTGGATCTCTCTCTCTCATGTCCCCCTCTCTCTCTCATATCTATCTCTCCCCGCACACACAGAAGAAAAGTCACGTGAGGACACAGTAAGAAGGAAATCGTCTACAAGCCAGGAAGCAAGCTCTCAGCAGAACCAAATGGGCCAGCACCTTAATCTTGGACTTCTCAACCTCAAGAACTGTGAGATATCAATGTCTATTCCTTAAGCCACCCAGCCTGTGGTATTTTGTCATGGCAGTCCTAGGAGACTAACACATGCTAGTTACTGATTGTTAATTAAGTTAGCTATTGACAAAAGCCAGAGTCCAAGTTTTCTCTGTGATACCCTATGGTCTCATGGTTGCCCATTCAGTGCCACCTAGGCATACAGTGTGGGTATAATAATGGTTTCTCATCATTAGCCTGCATCTCAAGAAGCCAATCTAAACTGAATTATCACAGGACCACAACTGAGTTGATAATACAGTACCGAGTCACATCGTTTATTAGTAAAGACTTAGGACCATGTTCACTTCTTCAGACAGAGGCCAATTTACTCTGAGGCTCATGGAACTTGAGCTTTAGGGCACACTTGTACAGGCCCCTTCCTAAGCCCTATACCTAATTTTATATTCAATTTTGAAAGGATTTTAAAATAGAGCTCCCCATCCCCAATTCCATGTGCCTCTTATCCCCTCATCTTGCCCTGCATTCAGCAGGTATTTACTGGGCCACTAGGCGCTAGAATATAGCAGGGAACAAGACAAGACCATCACAGCACAAGTAAGTAACTATCAGAGTAAATAGATTGTCTGTATACTTTAAGGCAAAAAACATTCCAAATATGCAATAATGCAGGTGGAAGAAGAGGAAGAATTTACGTTCCCTTCACAAGGACTCAGTGGATACAACCTGAACCTAGTTAATCCCTTCATGTTCCCAAAGGCTCTGGTGACTCGTATTTTTCCACTGGAGAGAAACATTATTCATTGAAAGCCTGCTGTGTTTCAGGTAAAGTAGTCAGTACTTGGCATATGTTGTCTTAATCTTTTCTTACAACATCCATGGGGCATAAGCACAATTTTCCCTGGTTAGTGAGAACTCTGAAGCTCAGAGAAGTTAAATAATGTGCCTCATGGTGGAGACACCTTCATACCCAAGCCTACCTGACTCCAAAGCCTATTAAACTTCCAGTGTGCCAAACTTTCTGCTGATGAGCTCCCACAGCTGAGGACAGAGATACTCAGCCTCCCGAATTGTGACTTCAGCAAATCTCCAAATGGCATTCTGTTCACATTGCTTCTACACAAGGCCCGATTTCATAGTGCAGTGCGTGGTGGCAGCAAATGAGCACAGTGCTGCAGGCATCACCGCGTCTCCCAGTGCTGGGTCCTATAGCTTTTTCTACTCTTTAAAGGGCTTTGTGCTCTGTATTACTGGAGTTTTAAATCCGGGAACCTCCTGGCTATCTATTCATGCTTGGACATCTAATTCTATGAGAAAAAGAAATCATTTGAATTTTGAAAATTTTAAAACTGAATTAATCATCCTTGGCTACAAAATCTTCACCCTGCATACCCCTTATGTAAGCTCCTTCTTGGAGGTTTCCTTATTCAGCCAAAAAAAAAAAAAAAAAAGCGTCAAATGATCACAAACCACCCTCTCCTTTGGCTATGAGTATAACAAGAAGCATCAGGATGATGTGTCTTTTTTCTCCTTTTATCTTTTTAAAAGACCAACCAGAAATCAAATGTGAACAAAGCTAATGTGATACTAAGTTTGCAAATTTAAACTAAGAGTTCTGCAGTCAAGACATGCAAAGTTTCCATAGCAACATTAGCTCTCATCTTTAGGATTTTCTGTTCTGTTAAAGCCATTAAACTCATACTTTTGTAAATACAAGTGTATATACAATGTGAATTGAATTTCAGGTTGAGGCTTATTTTTCATATTTAATTATAAACGATTCCTGTTACGGGTTTGTGTGTGTGTTTCGTAAGTGTATTTCTTCTAAGTGGATAGTATTAAGCAGCAGGTCGATTTCTTTTGTTCTCCCAATTTTTTTCCTCTTTTACATTCCATTTCCTCAATACCATGGATGTTGGGGGAGGGGGGAGGAGAAGGCTGCCAGACTGCTATAAACTACACAAGGACTCCACCTTGCTGTAATTACTGTGCCACCTTCTAGTATAATACAGAACCAACCTTATTAGGGAGGCAACCTAGGGACTGGGAGAGCCTAAACATATTCTCCCAGGTTCCCATAGACTGGCCATATCCACATGGGCTACCCGCTGTGGGCAGCGGGTTTCTGCGTCACTTTGGAGCTAGAAAGGAAACTGGTTTTTCCAGTGGCCATAGCCATCTCCAGGAGGACAAAACATACCTCCTCAAATTAAGTCTGCATAAAGGATCTAGCAAAGTCCTGCAACAGCTGGAAAGGGTGGTTGTACTCAATATTTCATGAGCTAGCCAGAGAAAGTCACACATGTAACAAACATTCCTTAGGGGGAAAAATTCCCCTAACAATTGTAGATTCTTGCTAGCAATGTGGATGGTGTTCATTTTTCCAAAAATGAGTGAAACAGATGGCATGGCAAGGATGCCAGAAGATTCTGATGTGTTCCCCTGATATGAGACAGTGTCGGACAGTTGCACACATCTGGACTGAATGCAGGGATAGGAAGGGAAACATTTCTTCAATGCACTTTTAGTCTGAAATAGTATCACAGTGTTATAGACATGCAGAAACTCTGAATGAAACAGACAAATGGATGTGGCAGAGGCTTAAAAGTGAAGCCAGCCTGCACTGATCAGGGCTATTTTTAGTGTTTTAATGAAGAAAGCAGCTGTATTCAGAAAGGCCGTCATTCGCTGATCGTGAGACCAATTTGTTCTGTTCTGGGGTTCCAGTATTTATCAGCAGTAAGCCTCCTCTGGGATACTCAGAGAGGGGGCCCCAAACAGCAATTACTGTGGGTTTGTGTTTGTTTGGTTTTTCTAAAGAGGTTTGGAGAAGATTCTTTAAAATCTCAGTTAATAGAACTATTAGAATCAGAGAATAATAAGCTAAATAATGAGTTATCCTTGTGCCTTTCTGGTACAAACCTGACCCCACACAAATCAGGTTTCAAAGCCTTAAAGGAGCAAAGGACAAAATTCCAGCTTACTCTGTGTAAGACCTAAGTGGCGGGTCTCTTTCTCTTTTATTCTCTTTGACCTAAACTGCTAAGCAAGAGTATAGAAGACATTCCCCAGAAACTGAAAGGCAAGCACTAGAGAATGACCCACTTTTAGAAACAAGAGAGAGCAAAAGAGAGTCATTTACTGTTGTAGAAAAGCAGCTTTGAAGGATAGGTATGGTGAGCAAGGAAGTTGTTATCCCAGCTCCTGACAAAGTTGGGGTTCAGCCCAGACCCTGTCCTCCTCCGGGAGGGTACTGCATTCTACCGGCCCAAATCTCACACCACCATGGCATTTGTGCATCAGCTATATGCAGGATTTGACTTTCATTAAAACTGCTCTGAGCTGGCAGTAGACAGAGCACATCTTCTTATTTCTAAATATTTCCTTCTTGGGCAGAACTCATGAAGGTTCAATAGCCCCACAAATGTGGGTCTTAGCTCACACCCACAGGTGCTAACCCTTCTCTGCCTCAGAAAGATGAGGAGGAAGATGGCCAACAGGGAATCCACAGGCACCCTCCTGGAGCAGCCAGAGGGGCAGGGGTGAGCGGAGACTGTGTTTCCCCACCCTGGATACCCAAGAGGCACCTTACAATGAAAAGGGACATGGGAAGGGCTTTAAGAATCTTTAGCTCACAATCCCAAGTTCAACACAGCCTGAGAAAAGTTTGAAAATCTCTTCCACATTAAAAAAGCAAAATGGAGGAAAGAGGAATTGAAGAAGTAGAAAAACAAGCCAATGAAACCATTGATGTGCCGCAAACATTAGAACCCGGTGCTGGCCTCCAGTCTCCTGTAGAATCAGAGCTGGACTCGTGGTATTTCAGTTTCCTTTCAGCTCTGAAACTTGGGCAGAAGAGACGATAGAACCTTCCTAAAGCTTTCATTTCAGTATTGAAGTGCTCTCACTTTGGGGAAATTCTTTCTCTAGCCCACTGTTTCTTAGCCCTGGCTGCACCTTAAAAATCACTTGGGAAGCTTTTTAAAAAGTACTAATGATGCAGGACAGGACAGCTCTACAACCGCTGCCTTGGCCCTGGCAGTGCTGATGCTGTGATGGATGAAGAAACCGGCTTGAAAAAGAACCAACCACCTGTGCGGAAAACACTGGTGCCTTGCTGTCTGCTCCTCCTGCACATCTGACTGGTCAATAACATGTCAGTCTCCAGGGCCCGGGTCTTCATTGGATAACTGATGAAGACCCACCCCCCAAAAATCCCATATAAACCAACAGAGCAGAGCGCTCAAAGGGGGGAGATTTTCAGCAGGACTTCGAAGAGAGAACAGCTACAAAGCGGACCTCAGAAAGGGAGCAGGATAGAGCTGCCTGCTCCCTTCCAGAAGCTGACCT